>SDVV010028811.1:0-11904 GCA_016164225.1 Gammarus roeselii
GTTACGGATTCGGAGGAGAAGCTATGTAGGCTAGTGTCTGAGTTTGGTAGAGTGTGTGAGAGGAGGAAGCTTCGAGTGATCGTGGGTAAGAGTAAAGTAATGAGATGCTCGAGGACTGTCGATGCGAGCAAAATTAGTGTCACCCTAATTGGAGAGCTCTTGGAGGAAGTTCAGTGTTTTAAGTATCTTGGCTCCCATGTGGAGAAAACTGAACTAGTGGAAACTGAAGTGAAGGCGCGATTGAAGGAGGGATGTAAAGTGTTGGGTGCACTAAAGAGTGTAATGAGCTGTAGGACATTGAGGCAGGAAGCAAAGAGAGGGCTGTATGAGGGTGTTTTTGTCCCAACTGTTCTCTACGGAGCTGAGGCTTAGAGGGTGAGAGCAGAGGAGAGAAGAAGGTTGAATGTTTTCGAGATGAGGTGTTTGAGGAGCATGGCTGGAGTAACACTGAGAAACCTGATCACCAGCGACGTGGTTCGAATCCGAACAGGGATGGTGAAGAAGTTGGAGAGCAGAGTGGATTCGCGTGTACTGAGATGGTTCGGGCACATGGAAAGGATGGATGAAGGGAGATTGGTGAAAAGGGTGATGAATGCGGAGGCGAGTGGTCGCAGGTCTAGAGGTAGACCGAAGTTTGGATGGATGAATGGTCTTAAGCAGGCGTTGGGAAGGAGAGACATGAATGTGGAGGTGGTGAGAGAGCGTGCAATGAATAGGCGTGAGTGGAGAATGGTTGTGAATGGTTGATTTTGACGCTGCTCTGATGTGCTTTCCCGCCCTTGGCATTCCGCTGTCGGGATGGTCGTGGGTGGGGGGGGCCCGGCCATTATGACGCGGTGGGGTTAAACCAGTGAAAACTGTCGGGCCCCGCTGCTGACGACGGTTCCTCAGACTGCACTCGGGACCCAGAGTGTAAGTTGCAGGGCTACCGGCCGGACCCTTTAGCACAAAAGGGCTAAGTTGTGTGAGTGTGAGGTGCGCCTTGCCGTCGGCCACCCTTCCTTTCTGGGGGATGCGGCCTAGTGTCTGTGTATCTGTATATATTATATCATAAATATGTTACTACCAGAAAGTGATGGTTACTGATGGAAGGTCTCTCCTTCCATAGTTGTTGTCTAAATTTTCCACCACCCATGATACTGACCATTGCACCCAATGGGTCTTTGATGAACAGGTTTGGTTTGGGCATTGCTTTCCTTCGTGCAGCCTATCTTGCTACTCTTCTCTATCTTGCTACTCTTCTCTTCCTTGCCATTCTTACAGTTTTGACTCCTGTAGATTCTCCACCCTATTGTAGATCTCAAGCATGGCATTTCTGTTCTCTGTCTTGGTTTTTGGCTCTGCCTGTTGAACAAGGTGATGCGCTGCATTCTTGGGCTCCTGTTTTATTATTGCAATCAACCTTGCTACTGTGACATACTATGGAAGGTCACAACTGAAATAATGTCCAGAATAAAATTGGATTGCGTCTATGTTGTAAAACTACAGATATAGTATATAATGGATGTTCAATGCATTGGACAACTCAAAAGAAAGGTTTTCCAAAAAGTATAAAGCACATCCAGGCTCCATTGTTTTTTATTATTGTCCAAATTGAATGAAGAGTGTATTATGCGGTACACAAAAATTATTAGATTGAAAAAACACAAGGTTGATGCTAAACAGCCAATAAATGACAATGGGCTCTTCCACAGTGACTCCTGAGTGCACTCATTTACCAAAAGCATCGCAATTGGTCTCACAACATCCATTCTTCTGTGAGATGGAATGCAATGCATGGAGGAGCTCTTTTGTTAGCATCAATACACTAGACAACTCGTTTTTAACTGAGTACTGTAGTTGCTTGACTATCTCGGCTTATGATTTGTGTGTTGACCTTTTTTTAAATCACATTATGTTGTCCGTGGCAGCCTCCCTCTCCAGTGGGTCAGCCAAGTGGAGGATCTGATGGCTCTAGCTCGCAGCCAGGGCCCCAGGGCGGTCCTCTGGGTAGTCAGGGCGGCCCACATCCTCCAGGGGCTCCATCCTACCCCGGGCAGCAGCAGGGGTACCGACCGCCTGGTCCTCCAAATATGGGTCCAGGGCCTCCTCCTCCAGGAGGCCCTCCAGGACCAGGGTTCAGAATGCCGTATGGTCAGCCAGGTCATGGGCAAGGTCCGGCCTATCCGCCTCAGCCATACCCGCCGCACCAGGTCAGTACTAAAATAAACCGTACAATGATTGGTGTCAATTGTGCACAATAAGCAGGTGAATTTTTTTTTTTACAGATCCTCAAGTCAGTCAAGTTTTGTTAAACACTGATATCATGTGGTCTTTCATTTCTTAAGGCTGTTGGTTCATGGGTCGCACTGGTGCTTCCCAAATTTTAATTTTTTTCTACAGCTTATATGAAAACTCACCATTCTGATATCTTGCATATCTTCTCTAATAGACCATGAAAGGTTGATGCCGTGAATCCCGAACACGTCATTGCTATGAGACTGCCGCCATCATTGTCAGTCTTCACTGCTAAACTCGCTGCCTTGGCTGACGCCCTCTCAGCGGCAGATCCCTTTTATGATGCCAGTAGCTCAATTTTTGATTTTCTTAGCACACTTCAGAGCCTGGGCACCTTCAATAATTACCACCCTAATGTTTTGGCATGGATGCACTGGCTTGTGGGCCTATCCTTCAGAATCAATGTGTTTTTTTGTACTGGGATACAGGCCGCGGTATGGTTTTGGGTAATGAGCAGGCAAACGAAGTAAAATGAGCACATTGACCCAAGTAAAAGGAGAACGATGACCCAATACTAGAGCACTATGATGCCAGTAGCTCATAGTGCTCTAGTATTCAATGCATTATGTAATGGATCAAACATGGATGTGATTCATCTCAATTTTGCCAAGGTCTTTGACAAAGTAGATCACAGCATCCTTTTTTCTAAATTGCACAATGCTCTTCCCAAGAAAATTTTCATACAGATACAGACACTAGGCCGCATCCCCCAGAATGGGGGGTGGCCGACGGCAAGGCGCACCTCACACGCTCACACTCGCACAACTTAGCCCTTTTGTGCTAAAGGGTCCGGCCGGTAGCCCCTCAACTTACACTCTGGGTCCCGAATGCACTGAGGAACCGTCGTCAGCAGCAGGGCCCGACAGTTTTCACTGGTTTACCCCCGCCGCGTCATAATGACCGCCCCCACCCACGACCATCCCGACAGCGGGATACCAAGGGCGGGAAAGCACATCAGAGCAGCGTCAAAATCAACCATTCTCCGCTCACGCCTGTTCATTGCACGCTCTCTCGCCACCTCCACATTCATGTCTCTTCTTCCCAACGCCTGCTTCAGACCATCCATCCACCCAAACTTCGGTCTACCTCTAGGCCTGCGACCGCTCTCCTCCGCATCCATCACCCTTTTCACCAATCTCCCTTCATCCATCCTCTCCATGTGCCCGAACCATCTCAGTACACGTGAATCCACTCTGTTCGCTCACGAATCGCGAGCGAGCTCTGTACTCTGTTCTACTCAGTACTCTAAGTAATTTACCATCCCCGTTTTAATTTGAAAAACGTTGATATTGAACCTATCTCTCAGCATCACTCTAGACATGCTTCTGAAAACATTTTATCTTGAAAGCACCCAACCGTTTCCTCTCTTCTGCTCTCACTCATATCTCCGCTCCATAAAGCACAGATGGCATCACTACCCCTTATACAACCCTAACTTCGCTTCCATCCCCAACATCCTACAGCACATGACACACCATTGTGCACCCAACACTTTACACCCTCCCTTCATTCGCAACTTCACCTCAGTTCCCACTCACACACCCTACCAAACTCTGCCTTCGGACCCCATTTAAAAAAATCGCTCAAGAAGCCAAATAATTTTGGAAATAAATGGTTACTTATTACAAGTTCAAAACTCAGGGATGTGAGCTATCCTAAGTTACGGTGGGGTTCAGTGCAATGTTTCCTTGTTCAAGTAATGGAAAAGTCGATTGCTTTTGTACCGCAACTGCCGGTTAATGTTATGGCAAAAATTCTCTCAATGGGTATGTATTAAAATCACACAATAGCCTACACAACTTCTTCCAATCTGCCACTAGTGCCGTTTCATCCACAAACACTAACTGACTCGGCTGCTAACCAAACCCATTTGTTTCCAACCGCGCTAAGTCATGACACATTACTCTCGCCTTCACCTCCCTGACTATTCCATCCATATAGAGAGTAAACAGCCAGGGTGATGTAACATAGCCTTGTCTCGTTCCTACTTTCACTGTAAAAGAAGCACTCACCTTGCTCTCCACTTTGATGCATGCTCTGCTGCCAACATAGAAACTCGGTACCTCTTCCAACAATTTTCCACTCGCTCCATACAAACGCAACATCCTCTACAGAGCTTCCCTGTTGTAGGCCTTTTTCAAATCCATGAAGGCCCAGAATACATCCTTTCCCTTTGCATGGTACTTTTCACAGACATGTCTCTTCAGAAATATGACTGGCACACCCTCTACCACTCCTGAAGCTAAACTGTTCCTCACCAATTGCAACTTAATGACACCACACAACAGAATCTTTTTGAGTTGCAGCATTCATTTTTATCTCCTCTGCATTTATATAGCAGAACGATAAAAACACAGATTCAGTAGCCTCATCAGCCCTTTGACAATTGTTACTCCACCCTTTTTCAGTCACTTGTTTGCCAAGCTGGCCAAACCAGGGGCTTTTATCACTTCTACTGCCTCCTGCACCTTGTAGTTATGTCAGCAACAAACCTCCCTCCCAAAACCGGCATTCATGCTCCACCACCCACAGCAATAATGTCAGCCTCTCTGACATCCTCAAAATTCAACAACTCATCTTAGTACTCGGCCCACCTCTTCCGTACATCACCACTTTCAAAAAACAACAGGCTATTTGCATATTTCACCACCCCTTCCTACCCAGTCACACCCTCTTCACCTCTATCAAGAATATCTCGTTGTTCTCAATATTCTGGTACAGCAGTATGCTCCACTTGGCATCAGCATCCCTCTTCACCTCTTTTGTTTTCTCTTGATATTTATAGTCGTCTCAATGCCACCACCACTCAAAGGCTCTCCTTTTCTGTGCCACTGCCAGTTTGACCTTTCCGTGTCACCACTCGTAGGCCTTCTTTCTGCACCCGCCCACACGGCCACACAACACACATCTCAACAACGTATCTCTGAACGTCTCCAACTTCTCTTCAACATCTCTCGGACGTGTCATGTCCTCCCACGCTGTCATGTTCCTCCCTCAATGCGTGCTGGAACTCAACTTTGCTTTCTACATTCAGTTTACTCACCTTCACGACCACTCATCATCCTCCCATGCTCTTGTTCCCCTTCCACCTCTGCTCCACTCTGAATCTTCTTTCCACCAGCAGATGGTTAGACATTCCCCCACCCTTCCCCCTCATCACCCGCACATCTAACAGCCTTTCCACCACTCTCCTCGAAACCAGCACAAAATCCATCAACGTTTTTCACCACTGCACCACAGGCCATCCTTACCCATGTGTACTTCTTGATATCTCGCTTCTTGAACAGGCTGTTTCCAACCACCAGCTCCTACTCCATGCACTGACCTATCTCCACTGTCATTTCTACTGGGATCGTCGTACCTGATGTTTGACGTTCCCTACCATGTTCTCCACCACTATATTAACTCTCGCATTCAGGCCACCCAGTACATCACATTAAAATGACCTCTCCTTCTATGGCATAGTTAGCACGATTCTTAATCCTCCACTACAGGGCTTCCTTATTAATCACCTCTTATGACACTTGGAGTGTTACGATGATGGATTTTACAGATTTTTTAAATTTAAATTTTCCATAATTGAGTGCTAGTCACCGCATTATTTTTTTAACTTATCCATCACAATTCTTTTAGGAGGATCACATTTCTAAACTAATAGTCATATTCAATAGAAAAACGGTTTGGTCAAGTGCCACTGTAAGCAACTCGGCTTGGCTAGGCCTCACAATTCTACTGGCACTTTCTGATTTGCTCAATTTTTGTTTTTTCAAACTCAAATTTGAGACTGGCAATTTTTCTGCTTACTTTCAAAATGAATTTTTTTGAAGTTGTAATCATAATCTTTAGGCTTTGTCATTAATTTCATGTTTTGATATTTTGTGGTGCAAATCTAATAAAAGCACCATACAAATAGATTCACTTAAATTTTTGCTTTGAAAAAATATAGTTCTGCATTATAAGCCACTAAACTTGGGCTGTACACTTATGTGAAGATACTGTAATACTTCAAAATGCCAAGATGTTTTCATTAACACTATGATGAGTCTAACTAGAGTCTCTGGTGTTCTCCAGCACACTCAAAACTCTAGTCACTTTCAGTTTTGAAAATGTGAAAGTTCTAGACAGGGATGAATGCAGACGGAAAGGAAAGATGTTAGAAAGAGTATATACAGCTAGGAATGTAGGGGCCATCAACCAATGCGTTTTCATGAATGAAGCATAAATTCCATTCTTGAGAAGCTAAGTTGGTCTAGTGGAGTGATTTTGCTAGTATAAATGGAATATAATAGAAAAGGATATTATGAAAAAGTAAATTTTGGTAATCTATATATGGCAGCAGGACTCATCACTACATTAATTTTCGAAACTTGTGTAAATCCAGACCACCAAATGTTCATACACACTTGGTGCATCCCATAGTTGAGAACATTAATGATATAAATGTGAATTAATAATTATTATTTTTACTACATTTAGATTTCATTTGGTTAGTCTTCATATTTTTCCCAAAGACTTCTTAATGATGATTTGATATACAAGACAAAAGTATTGCTATTCTAGTTCTTTGTATCGAAATCATCTGTATCCTATTTTCAATATGTATTGTAAGTCACAGATGTTGCTGGGAGACGTAATTGTTCTGCTGAGTTGGTGATTTCTAGTTGGCTAAATGCTTTCTGAGTTATGGTTTTGTTAGCTATTATCTTCAACTAACAACTAATTTTTTGAATAGCTTCAATTTGAATTATTAGTGAACTCGCATAAACATGATCACCAAGCTATAAAACATTAGACATAATTTTTCTGATGCTTTTTTGTCATGAGTTGGTCTTCTTGCTACTGAAAGTTGAGAAAGTCAGCAAGTGACTGCATTTCATTTAGAGAATACTACCTAGTATATTTTTGAATTCATATACATTTTCAATTTTTTCTCATTGTCTAAGTTGTTTCAGGCACATACAAAGATTTTTGTCTGTTATTCCTCAGTTCGGCGGGCAAGGTGGCTACCCCAGCTCTAGCTCCACGCCTCCCAGTGGGCCACCTCAACCTAGCAAGGGCTACGGCACGCCTCCTCCGCCCTCTACCTCCTCCGGGCCGGCCGCTTACTCGTCGTATCCAGCCCAGCAACACCCTTCGCAGCCTCCTCATCCCTCCCAGCCGCCTCACTCGTCTCAGCCTTCTCATCCGTCTCAATCTGGTCACCCGTCACAGCCATCTCACCCAAGCCATCCTTCTCAACCCCCGCACCCATCTCAGCCTCCTCACTCTTCTCATCCCTCCCAACCCCCACATCCTTCCCACCCTTCTCAACCTCCACATCCTTCTCACTCCTCGCAACCCCCTCATCCTTCTCACTCTCAACCTCCGCATCCTTCACAAGGCCCGCATCCATCACAGGGCCCGCATCCATCACAGGGCCCGCACTCTTCTCAAGGCCCGCACCCTTCTCAAGGCCAGCACCCTTCTCAAGGCCAGCATCCTTCTCAAGGCCAGCATCCTTCTCAAGGCCAGCATCCTTCTCAAGGTCAGCATCCTTCTCAAGGCCAGCATCCTTCCCAAGGTCCCCACCCCAGTCAAGGTCCTCACTCCTCCCAGTCCCCCCATCCTCCTAGCTCCCAGCCTAGTTCTCAGGCGTCTTCTCAACCTCCGTCTCAGGGCGTAGGTTACGGTTCCCAGCAGCCTGGTCATTCTGGCGGCGCCCACAGCCCGTCCGACTACTGTGGCCAGCAGTCGTCGGGGCCTGTAAGCTCCTCAATTTCTGGTGCTGGCGGCAACGCTCCTCCTCCGGCCTCTTCCTCTCCTTACCCCCCCAGCTCAGGTGGAGGCAACTACCCTCCAACCTCCCAGCCGTACTCCCTGCCATCGGGGCAGGCCTATCCTCCTCCTGGCCAGCCCTACCCTCCAATGACAGCGTCTGCCGCAGCTGCTCCCCCCGCAGTGACGTCCTCGTCCTCTCAACCCACTCCCCCGCCCGCATCTGTTAACTCGTCTTCCGCCTCGTCCAATACGTCTCCAGCTCCTCCCAGCTCCTCTGGTCCTTACCCGCCTCCACAGCCTCGGCCATCGTCTGCCTCTCCTGCTCCTCCACCCTCGTCTCGTCCTTCTTCTACACCTCCCTCCCAAGGATACACAGGCACACCACCCCCATCTGCTCCTACTCCTCCTTCATCTCATGCTCCTTCAGCCGCCCCTCCTCCGCAACACTTTTCCTCCTCAACTCCTTCCGCTTCTTCTCCGTACCATCACCAATATCCCCCATCTGCGGGGCCTCAATATCCTCCATCTTCTCAGTACCCGCCTCCTCCTGGCCAGTATCCCCCTCAGCCTCCCTACTCTCAGCCCTACGGATCCTACCCTCCTCCACCCGGTCATCCTGGTTATGGTCCTCCGCCCATGCCTAACAGTCAGCCGGGCTACCAAGGCCACGGAGGCGGTCCCGGCTATGGTCAGTACCCGCCTCCTCCCCCAAGCTCCCAATACGTTCAGTACCGTCCTCCTCCAGGCCAGCCGCAATACCCCAGCTATGACCAGAGCCGTTACCCCGGCTACCAGGCACCTTCCGGTGGTCCTCCTCCTCCTGGCCCCCACTAATTCCAGCAGCATCATTCAGGGTGAGCAACGAAGGCATCCTTGTAGTCCAGGCACCAGTGATAAATGCGTGTCTTCTCACCGTCATCAATGTCTGATGGTAGATAGTTCGAAGAAACCCATATCAGGATCGTCACTTCTTTCTATGTAACTGAGCAAACTATCATTGAGTTGCATAGATACTATCGCTAAGCAAGCCTAACCATTTACATATTATTAGTGAGGCTTGTTAGACTCGTTGGAGCCTATCAATAATCAGACAAATATGTATTGAATATAAATTAATTGAATCTCAATAGAAAGACGAGAAACTTTTCTGGGCATGCAGCCCATGCCTTGTGTGGCGTTTGATGCAGGATTTGTCATTTCACTGTAATGGTTGCAGCAAAAGAAGGAGCGTCCATACTATTACTCCGAATTTGTTTTGGACATGCGTGTTCGTACGCTTGTTGTGCGCTTCATTTCCATCGCAAGACCACACGAATTTAGATTCTCGTCTGCTGATGGCGAAGGTGTGTTAGTGGGAGTGTATGAGAGTGTGAGGTGCGCCTTGCCGTCGGCCACCCCTCTTGCTGGGGTATTTCGGCCTAGTTTCTGTACCTGTATCTGCTGCGTTAAGGTCCGTATGTTATGAAGGTAGCCTAGAGTAGGCTAACCGCATGTCCCTCTAAACGTTCGGTGCTAGCACATCGACTCCAGCGCACGAAAAAGCATTGTCACTCTAATCTTATCTTGTTCCTTTGAAGAATCCTTATTTTGAATCGCGTGATGGCATTTCCTTTCTGTCCTGCTGCTAATGTTAAGAGTATATTGAATGTTTCCATAAACATGACCACTTTTCTTGCTCAATGGTCAAGGTTGTCTACGTGGGAAAGAACTTCAGCAAACACTTAAAACACATGCGTACTGAAACAATTCCTAGCATTGATCCAGCTCCTGAATATTTACTTCAAGTTCATGAGATGTGCACTTTTTTACTCCTCATAACTTCAGATGCATTCAACCTTATTTTATTTACTCCTGTAATTATGATGCAACTGGTGTAGTACCCTTTCTACGCAACACTTACCAATGGAGTCCTTGTGTTTAACTTCCCATTTTTGTCTTCAACCTGGAACTTTTCCCCCGTCTATTTTCCTGCTGATCAAACAAAGCTGGTGAATTAGGCCTAATTTCGCACTGTTTCAACACACCATGTAGCTGGTTGTCAACAGCGATACTGTTGTGTGAAGGCACTCCGGGCTGTCACTTCGAAACAGGGTTTCGTTTCTTCAGCACAACTTAAAGTTGGTGCCACTCCTTCGACGAAGGACTTTCGTTAGTTATTAAAATAAATTTTCAGCTGTACATCAGCACACAATAATAATGTTTGTTTTTTCCGCATTGATATGTAGTTAATGTTTTGTTTTATTTTTACAAATTAATTGCGTGAACTACCTACAGCAAATGCTGATCAAATTTTTTTTTTCTATTTTTAAGTCGATTTTTCAGTTTTTGGATGCGCTTGTCGAATCTTTAACAATATTTCTCTACTTCCGTACTCTTTGAGCCTAAACAGGAAGATTATTGGCAGTCCATAAGCATTATGGTACGCAAGTCTAATGAAGTACATCACGGCCCCGAACTCTCGCTTCACACGCGAGTCAAGTGAAGTTTCTGTGCCAGGCTTTAGCTAATAAACAGCGAATTTGATCCTTAGTAGTAAGTTTTGGTAGTTCGTTTTTTCTCGAGCCTCTGGTGAGCATCGTCGACGTTTTATCATAGTCTTATTACTCGAGTCCTAATTCGTTTAATCTAAATCTATCATTAAAATTGTATCATCTAGAAGTTCAATTTCAGTTTGGTTACTGTATGAGATGTATTGGTATTAGTCTTCCTAGACATGTTTCAGTTTGTTCGTATCAGTATTGATCATGGGAAGCAAACGCGGGTTTACAGATTCTGAGTAATGTGGAATGGTTGAAATAGAATCCAGTTCAGCATGTTTTAATGCTGCGTATTTAAATACAACAAATATCTTTGCTCACACATCGGGTAATGACTTAGGCACTTGGAAGATATTTTTTCAATGGTCTGGTTGTGTATTGAGGTTAGTGACTTGCGCTGCTGTCTTCAATGCAGTGACATTTGGCGTCCTATTGTACTCCATATAGTGGGGGGAGCGAAGTGTCAGTCATTTTTCCCTCGGACCAAAGTCGCTTCTGCAATTAGCAGCTTCGACCGCTTTTCGTGCATACGAGTGAGCATACAAAGGCTGACGCGCGAGCTCCGTTTAAATGCATGTTCTGAGCCTTCTCCACCCACAGTGGAGGGAGAGGATTTTAATTGCTGTATGAAGCTTGAGTGAGTTTTATAATTACTTGTGTATTTAAGTGTAATCCCAGATTTCTGTCACCTTTGGACAATTTCAACAGATTTTTTCTTACCCAGTACTGCTACGCATCTGCATTCAGTGTAAAATTATTAACACCTATCAGAATATTTTTAACATTATTTAGCTACTTACATGTACTCAGACTTAGGAGGAAAGCGAAGCTGAAATGTCAGCAAGCGCGTAGACGGACTTCCCCCCAAGAATGGGGGGGAGGGGCTGATTTTCGCTTATTCATTAAATTTATATGCAAACCCGGATTGAATTTTCCTTATGTATTCCTTGATATACATTTTCATACCCAAAGAAGGAAAGGTGGGCGGCCTCCTCCGCCGCAACTGCCGGCTGCCTTCCTTTCCTCCACCCTGAAAGTCAGGATCATGAGCATTATGGTTACTTGACCTATCAGCTGATCTTGTATCTCTGAGGAGCAAACGTGTGTATTAATGACCTATTGGGCGATAGGCTCTGCTCATAATAAAGATTGCAACATCAAAAAACGAACGAACGCAGTTATTTTTTTGCCCATCTTTGAAGTCAATTAAATGAAATCTTTCGAAAGGCCTAAGGTTTCGTGCCCATGGTGCTGTCTTCGTGCAGGAGAACTCCGTTGCCTACATTGATTGTTTTTCCCTCTAGTCTGAAACCACTTGAGCCCTAGTACTTGT
>SDVV010028812.1:0-11904 GCA_016164225.1 Gammarus roeselii
CTCCGGATGTTGGCACACGTGGGCATCTTTTCAAGCTGGTGGTTCCTCGCTGTCAGACTGACTATAAACGGAGATTCTTTTATTCTCGCTATGTGCAAATTTGGAACCGGCTGCCAGCTGATGTGGTGCAGTGTGATTCACTTCGCGGCTTCAAGAGGGCCCTGGCGGAGGAATTGGGGGCAGTGTTGTATGAGTTTTGCTAGACTAAATTTGATGTGATGTTGTTGCTTTGTTTTTGTTGTCAGCGGTTGTGTGCAGTTGTTGACTGTCTTCATTGTTTTGTTTTCTTTGGACCTATTGAGCGCATTCCGACCAGCAGTACTTGTACAGTGCTGTTCATTTTGATTGCTGGCGCGCTGAGGTGTACTGCCTCCCATGCCTGCGTGCCCTGTTGGCGGGGCTGTTGGGGCTGTGGGGGGCTGCAAAGGTGAGATACAAAGGTGAGATATTACACACCCTGCAGCCTGCATTGCTACTCAAGAAACTACCATTAATATAATATAATTGTACAACAAAATTTGATAGGTAACAGAATTACTAAGACTGCCAACAGCCACAGAAGACAATTTACCTTCCAAGAGCATCAAAGGGGCTGACAATCACAGGAAGTAGCAACTCTGCACTGATGACTATCGGGTAGACCACAAGGCAGATGGAAGCCCGGACCCCCCACTGGCGGAGATGAGTCAAGGAATAAGCTGCAACAAGTAAATCGTTACACCACTAGCTTACCCACAGCACACACAAACACCAGCATTGCAGGCCCCAGGCACTCAGAGAAACAATGCAGTCAACACTCTAACGTTGTTTTGCCAACGTTTACCTTCGCATATTGCGCCTAATGATCAACCTTACTGTAATCTGATAATATTTATCACAGAGCAAGCTTCAATCCAACCTGAATAAATCCACTATAACAATGCTTCTCTTAAATGCATATAATACTCATATTTTGATTAAAATTCACAATCGATACCTCAATGACCAAGATTTTAACGCATATACAACTGATATCACACCTCAACGCAGAACCACTCCCACCATTAACACTCTCCAACACTGATTCGAATGAAATAGTTAGACCAACATGTTATTTCCAACACACAGTTTATACGTACAATACTTCAAATGGAAATATATTACTCATGAACCTACTTGTATTTAGGGAACAACACTAATATCTTCACACATGTATACAGACAGTGTGAAGACACCACACCTTCCAATGTCCCAAAAGACAAAACAGCAACCAGGGAACTGTATCATATGGTCTGCTCCTGGCAAGATACCACAACCAAGAACCCCCCCAGAACATTGCCAATTTTTGATAACAGGTCAAAACCTCACAGTACTACTGGCAAGTGAATGTGATTAACTCACCTGCTAAATCTTCAGAGCAGGCCGATTCAATAACCTGGGATGAGGTACTTCAATTGCACATTCACTGCACTGTACATCAGATTAGAGTGCCAAGGCCCTCTAGCGCATTGAAGTCAATGTCACTTCACTATCAGAAAACTTCCCTTACTCTAAAACAAAAATCAGAAAATGAGAGCAAAATGAAAATCAAAGTAAGCACTGAATGAATGACAAATAAATTATTAATAAATACATAATAATCAACTGGTAGGATTTTTACCCTACTACAACATCAGTCTGGAAAAGTAATCTAACTCAGCCAGACCATCCACACTTCTTGTCCATCTCCTCTGCACAGCCTTGAGCAATCTCAAATTCCCCAAAAAATCTACTTTCCACACTAACGAACAATAATATATGAGAGTTCTGATGGGCATCACAAAGAGGGACACCATGAAGTGAACACTACTGCAAACAGTGGTTCTCAGCAGGCTGATGGCCAATCCTGAAGCCTTACCCACACCTCTCTGACATGATGGTGGAATTTCAGTTTTACATCAACCATCACACCAAGGTCCCTGTGGAATTAGACAAACTTTAATGGAATCCCACTCAAATAGTACAGAGCTAGCGGATTCTCATCAGTCCACTCGGCAAACCCAAGAGCAAACCTCAACACCAGACACTTCTCCGAGTTCAGCCTCAAGTTCCAAGACAAAGCAACTGTGCATACTCTCCAAATCGGACTGCAGATATGACATACCAGCAACTGCTGACTCCTTCACCCTCTTGTACCAAAGAAACAGTTTGTAGTCATTAGAAGATGCTTTAAAAGAACACAGCACTCCATTTGTGATGTGATTAACATAGATCAGAAATAACACAGGGCCCAGATAAAACCCTGCGGCACACCACTAACCACCTCTCTCGACTCACTACAACACCCATCAACAGCAACCCTCAAAGATGGACCAGCCAAAAACGAACAAATCGAGCCAAGCAAAATTGGCCCAACTCCCACCTCCCTCAGCTTGTGAATCAACACATCATGAGTAACCACATCAAATGCCTTTGAAAAAGCAAACAGCACAACATCCACAACAAAGCCATTATCCACCCAGTCTGAAACATCCAAATAAGCCAAGACAAGCTGATCCCCAGTAGACCAAAATTTCCGGAATCCAAACTGGTGAGGGGAGAGAATCTCATTACTCTCAAGAAACTGGATCAGACTGAAAACAATAATCTTTTCCTAACTCTTGCAGCACACAGAGGTCAAACTGACAGGGCGGTAGTTTGGAGGATCATACCTTGACTTACCCATGAACAGAGGGATCACAATTGACTCCAGTCACAAGTCGGGAAGAGCTCCACAAAGAAATGACCTTTGAAATAGAATTAACAAAGGCTCCGACAGTTCACTTGCACAACTCTTCAGAAGCTTTGAATGTAAGATATCTGGTCCATTGCTGATAAATTGTCTAGAGTCAACAACACGCTAAGCACCTGAGCACAAGTGACAACTGGTTCAGGCATCCCTCCATAAATGACCTGATTGGGAGCTGGATTAGGAGGAGCATCAACAACAAAAATGGAAGCGAACTCATCAGCAAAAATTTCACTCATCACCTGGGGCAGTCAACATACTCACCACCAGCAGTATGAAAAGGACCAATGGATAAACTACCCTTCTTTTTTTGCAGGTGTAGTAGTAAAAGAGCTTAGGACACTCGCAAAATCGATCCATAAGGTGCTCCTCATACTGAGTACGACTCTGGATGGCAAAGGTTCTGTACTGATGGTTGTTGAAGGCGTTGAATACCCCTATTGCCAGTACAGAACGAGGATCCCCTTTAACACAAAGAAATCTCTCTCGCACTTGTAGCCCTGCCAGGCAAAAGATCTCTCACACGCCGAGGTGGACCGACAAGTACATGAATTCCAACTGCCAATCAATATCAAACAGGGACTCTGACATGGCTTCATAGTTTTCCCTATGTCAGAGGTACCTTCCTCTCTGAAAAAAGTCAATATCTTGCTCCAGTTCCACATGGAAAAGATAGTCGCACAGAAAAGGAGAGTGTATACAACAAGAAAATGGGGAGAGCACCTCAACACTGCCTACCTAGACATCAACATCCAGCAAGTGAATGGCAGCAACATTAAGGCAATCTAGATTGTGTTCAACAAAACAAACCCCTCTCTTCTTGAACAAGCAAACACTATGCTTGCAAACAGCGCCATCAGTATCAACCCTCACAACATCAAAACCCTCCAATGAAATGAAGTATGAAGGAACCGAAGCAGTGAGCCAAGTTTTGCTCACAGCAACAACATCCAAGGAGCAGGCAGGACCCAATCAAATCAATCAAGCAATACATCTTGTTCATGAGAGAATTAACATTTACCTTTCCAAAACTTCAAAGTAAAATGATGCAATTCGCCTCCTCAAGCAACCACAGAGCAACCGCCCCCACAAAGAACAGGACCACCCAAACCGCCTCCAGCAACCCCACAGCACTACCAACGCTACGACCACCAGGGCCCCCGCGTACCTCAGTAACACCGAGCTCACTGAACAACCGCGCATACCCTCACCCCACGATCACCAGCAACACCACGACCGCCAGCAGCAACACCACGACCGCTAGTAACACCGCCACTGCCAACACGACGACCGCCAGCAGAACCACGAACGCCAGCAGAACCACGATCGCCAGCAGAACCACGATCGCCAGAAGAATCACGACCGCCAGCAGAACCATGACCGCTAGCAGAACCACGACTGACCGCGAGACCCTGACCACCAGCACCACCACGACGGACAACACCGCGGCCACTCGGAAAGCCACGCCGCCAGCACCACCAAGAACACCAACACCGTGACCACCAGCATCACCACCAAGACCCCTCCGGCTGCCATCACCACCAACACCACCAGCTCCATCACTACCACCGCGGCCACCACGGTCATCGTCCCTCCGGCTGCTATCACGACCACCTCCCCGAGGAGAGCCCTGCAACACTGCTCTTCTAGCAATCAAATCCTGACGCGGACGGTAGGTCAGGTCTCTCTTTACTTACACAAATTTAAACTCATCAACATGCATCAACAACCCATTTGCAGCATTTAGCAATGCATACCTCTGGTCATCATTCTCAACACATGCTCTAAATAAGCCATTTGCATTCAGACACTTCATGTCACTCAGTTCAATCATGCCCACATTCAGAACTCCACAGATCCTGTCAAACATTCTTATCACCACAGCATCACGCAATTTAAAACCTCTCAGAATGACATACCTATTATGATGCTTCTGATCATCCAGTTTTCTCATCTCTGAACAAAACAACCCACCATTCATCAAATTACGCATTCTCTCTTCAATTATACCCATCACATCTTCTGCAGATAGGCCGCCACCAACTCCACCACACTCAGCAGCAGACCTAGCTACTCCCTCCTCAATAATTATCTCTACCTCCTCCACAGACAGCTCAGCAACTCCCACAACAGCAGAAACATCTCTTGCAGCAGACATTGCATCCAACCTCTCAGAAGCTTCAGACAGCCTATTAGAGATTGATCCCACAGCAGCAAGCACCTGATCGAATGAAGACAGAAGATCCGACTTATTTCCACCACCAGCACCAGATGCCATGCAGGATCCACTCCTGCACCTGCAGCAAAAATACTTCACAACATTCCCTCCTTCTCTACACACACAGTCAATGACCCCCTGTCAATCTCAACACATGCCAGATCTGCTTGAAACTTACGTCCACACAAGAAACATCCAATCGAGACGCCATCAACGATCCGGTCACAGAAAGAACAGCACGCACCAACACCAGAACCACCGGAGTGAACGGAGGCGACCCCTAACACTGACACGCCTAGGTGCCCCAGGCCCGTCAGCACCTGAGCCCCCCACACCAGCACTGCAGACACTACCAGAGGACTGCAAATGCAAGCAATGCAGATCTTTGTCATCCTCCACAACATCTGGCAACGTGATGAGAGTTGACAAAGGCAACACCGCCCCTTTATCAGTCTCATAGCCACCACACACAGCACCAGGTGAGTCAGGAGAAAGTTCTTCATCCTGGTCTGCCTCCAGGCAACCTTGGACCCTGGGAAGGCACGCATCCATCTTCCTGACAATTTTTGGATCCCAGTCTGGGTTTTTCTATCTCCCACATGGCCTCATTGTAAAATCTTTGCTTTTTCAGCTTGCCAAAGCGTCCCTTGTTTGCATGATATAGGCAACAAATCTTCTGCCTTGAGGTTGGTTGTTTCTCTGGTACCATAGAACATGATGGGGTACTTCTTGGGGAGTCCTCCGCCAGGTTCTGGAACAAAGTGTTCAACTCTTTGAGGCCAATGGGGATGTCCTTTAACCTTGGCAAAAGCTGAATAGAAAGGTCTGAATCTGACCAAAGATATGGTGGATAACACAATGGTTGACAGAAATTTCAACAAGTTCCTGAGTCACTTTATAATTAGTGGTTGTTTAGGTGGCCTCTTGACCAGCCTTACCGAGTCTACATTTACGTTACACCAATATGGGACAAACTCAATATAACAGCAATGTGTTAGAAGTGTTGACCTCCATAGCGCAATATTACCGGCTTTGCCCTACTGACCCCGACTATCAGTTGTGGTTGTATTGCTGAGACACAAACAGACTGTATATTTTTTGCCTTGGGCTTCATCTCACCTTTGAATCTCACCTTTGCAGCCCCCCACAGCCCCAACAGCCCCGTCAACAGAGCAAGCAGGCATGGGAGGCAGTACACCTCAGCGCGCCAGCAATAAAAATGAACAGCGCAGTACAAGCACTGCAGCAGGACGCTGGTCGGAATGTGCTCAATAGGTCCAAAGATAACAAAACAATGAAGACGGTCAACAACACAAGTCAGTGGCCCTTCTACAAGTCAGTAAAAATGTGAACGTCTCAGGACAAATAAGAAAGGTCCACAATGATGTTAATCTGCCATTTGTTCCTATTGATGTAGTTCATGTATGTGGTGATTGATTGGTTGAATGATATGATTGTAATAGAATGTTTAAGTAAAGGAACAAAAGAAAAGCAGACAAAAATTTATCCCCCTGCAGTTAGTCATTGGTTTGATTTTTTTGGTATTGCAGTTCCCTGATATCAAAAAGGAGGTGATTGCTTGGTGTGGTTCAATAATGGGCCTGATCAGTAATTAGTCCAGAGTGCCTAAGACTACTTGAAGAAGAATATTTAGAGCACCGCCATTTATACTGACTGCTCCAAAACCACGAATGGAGTGGGAGCCGCCACAGTGTGCGGGGACATCTCACTCTCAGCCACCCTCCCACAAGAGGCCTCCATGTTCTCAGCAGAGCTCCACGTGCTTGAACTAGTCATCTCTATTGCAAAAAGAGATTGCTTCCTCAAATATGTTGTATTCTCAGACAGTCCGTGTGTCCTCACCCAGCTTAAAACACTGCACTACGAACATCCCGTTCTACGTAAAATGCAGCACGATCTCTTTGTGATGTCTCAGACTGGTCAGGCAGTTGAATTCTGCTAGATCCCTGGACACACAAGAATAAGAGGAAACAACTTGTGGACTTGCTTGCTAAACTGGCATCTACTCACCAAGAACAATTTTTGCCAATACATTACCGGGAGTGGTTCCCTATCATCAACTCCCATATAACATCCTGATGGGATGAAATGTGGCAACAAAGTGGACAAAAATATTTGCAGTTAAACCCTCAATTGGAGAATGGGAAACAAAGTTCACCAACAGAAAAGACCAAGTGTTCATCAACCGCTTGCACGGGACACACATGGATAATTCACAACCACCTGATGGATGTCGACACAGGACCAAACGCGCCACCTTGCCCCTGTCGTCACCAAGTGGCTATCAGCATGAAACACTTACTGATGGATTGCAACTCACTCGCGGCAGCCTGACAAGCATTCTTAAATCCCCCCTGCAACCTACAAAGCCTACTCACTGACCCAACCTACTGTAAAAAGCTTATCGCTTTTGGAAAGCACACCGGACTATACGATGCTGTTAAAACCCCAAATACCTGTGCAAGTGAGGTGGTCTCTCCACCCTATTACGCACAGAGATAACAATACATTCATGAAGATGGGCGTTAACTCTTTACTCTCTTGTACGCGCTAGTACGCGAATATGCCACAATTGAAATATATACTTGGTTTCATCTTGACAAGTCTATTATTTTTGCATGCAAGGCCGTGCAAACTCACCTTGAATCAATGACAGTCGCGCCCTACGGGAGAGCCTATTATGACTCACGTTAAGGCTCTGGTGGGAATGAGACTCAAATCTAATCTAAATCAAGTCCAGAGTTTTTTTCCTGTGATGTGAGAGATGTTTTTGGTGAAGTTAATCTACAAGCTGTGGTTTTCCCTGGTTATTAAACCCCTAAATTATTACCGCTCTCACACTATTAGTGGAATACTATTCCACTGGCTAGGACTTTGGTCTGGCTGGAAGCTACCTTTCTTTTGACAGCACATTTAGGAACATTAGTCTGGGTTAAAAGTTGTTCAACATTGCCACCCTAACTCAGATGGGGCCAAATGATTCAGTTTATCATAGCATGGTGAGATCACTCAAGTGAGTCTTCTATTGTTAGATACTACTAAATCTATCAAGAACCTTGTTAGACTTAAATTTGAATAAATTTCCAACTTTGCCTTATTTCAATACTGTTTGGATTTAGTAGGAAATTTGGAGAATTTCACCTCTGGGACTTGTGCTGGGGAGGATGAGCCCCCTAATCTAATCTGAACCTTAGGCAAGTGGATTTCATCATGGCAGGTGAACTGTTAAATGTGGTTTGTGAGTAATTCATGGTTTCTGGTAAGTGTGGCACTTCCCTAATGGGTTGTAAATAAGTCCACCAAAATTAGTATTTGCAATTAGATTAATCAGATGTGGCCCTTCCCCAGGGGGATGTAAATAAGCCCACTGCTAATTTTATTGAAGTAGTTATCTATTTCAGCTAAGTGTGGCCCTTCCCCAAGGGGATGTAAATAAGCTCACAATAAATATAAGTAGATTGATTATACGGAAATTAGAAATAGTGTTACTTCCTGAGAAAAATTGAGTCTAGTAAACCGATAATAACTCGAGTGGTTTTGCCATAATCATTAATTAGGGACTAGCATCAACCTGGGTAATTCCTCGCGGTTGGCAACAGGGAGGTGACTTCCCGCACCCCTCCTTTGGGTACCAAGACGTTAGAAATTTCACTATTTGACTACCGGACTTGAAAGAGCAAGTTTTTGTTAGTAAGTATCAGCTACTTGTATAAATTCAATACACATACAGAATTTATGGAAAATCACCAAAGTGAAGGTGTGTGTTTTTCAGGACCCTGATAATTTTGGTTCAGAAAAATCAAGATTCCGCAAATTTAGATGCTCTGGCTAGAATTCTCATTGGATTAGGGTCAAATTTGGTGGTGATCTCACCTTTCTATCTCACCTTTGCAGCCCCCACAGCCCCAACAGCCCCGCCAACATAGCAAGCAGGCATGGGAGGCAGTACACCTCAGCGCACCAGCAATCAAAATGAACAGCACGGTACAAGCACTGCAGCAGGACGCTGGTCGGAATGCGCTCAATAGGTCCAAAGGAAACAAAACAATGAAGACTGTTGAACAAACTGTGTAGTTTTCACCTAAGGTTTATTTGCACCGGACCCATGGATGAGTCCCCATGTCGTTATTAGTATTATTACTGACCCATAAATGTATTTTTGCCCGCACCTCTATAAAGTGTACTAGCGCCTTTGACACAGACCGCCTAACAAGGAACTTACCGCTGCTAGCCTGTGTCTGCAGCCTTTCTCCTACAAAGCCAACTGTCACCTCCGGTGCTAAGGTGTCAAATATAACTACGCGTACTGACGCTAAAACTGCTAGTATAGATGCTTGTCTAATCAGGATAAGTGGTACAATACCATGTAGATTGCCTGGCCCGCCACATGCTCCCTGCCAAGTGCCCGCAAGAGAATGGTCTCTTCCGTGGCCCCAAAACAAGCCCAGCCATCTGGCTTTCCAATCCGCCCCGCGGTGTTTTGACCTACTCTCCTGTATATAAGCTCTGCATGTTGCTGAGCCATCAGACTTGAGGAATTGGAAGACTTGAAGACTCAACCTCATCGTCTCCGTGCATATTACATCTGGTCCGCGTCCCTCTCCAATCTTGTCCCCCTCAGCTGACTTCCCAATAACGTTTTAAATTGTATTAGCTCATGTAAAGAACCACAACTTGACTCTATTTCCGTAACTAGCCTGGTTAAATGAACTACTACGAAGCTTGATCAAAGTTATTTCCTCGACACCAGTTTCCCTCCGCTCAAGTAGAGAAAAAGTTAATAAAGACAGTCAACAATTGCACACAACTGTTAGCAACACAAACAAAGTCACAATATAACATCAAATTGAGTCCTGCAAAACTCATACAACACTGCCCTCAATTCCTCCGCCAGGGCTCTTTTGAAGCCACGAAGTGGATCACACTGCACCACATCAGCGGGCAGCCAGTTCCAAATCTGCACACAGCGAAAATAAAGGAATCTGCGTTTATAGTCCATCTGACAGCAAGGAACCACCAGCTTGAAAGAATGCCCATGTGTGCCAACATCCAGAGCTCTCTCAAACAGAGCAGACAAACCCAAATCAACAGAACAATGAAAAATCTTCCAACACTTCACAAGATCAGAATGCAACAACCTCCCCCTCACAGAAAACAACTGCATTGCTTTGAGCTGCTCACCATAGTCCACTCCACCCAGCCCATCAATCTCACTGGTCCACCTCCTCTGCACAGACTCCAGCAGTCTCAGATCCCTCAAATATCCCCTATTTCACACACATGAGCAGTAGTCCAAGATGGGTCTTATATGAATAATGAACAAAGAGATCATGAAAACAGAACTCCTATTGACAGTAAGCAAAGACGACTGGTCGCCAGAGTGGAAGCTTTTCTTACAACACTTCTCACGTGGAGATGGAACCGCAGCCTTGAGTCAACAAGCACTCCCAAGTCCCTGAAGGAATCGACAAGCTCAAGTACCACACCATTCAAATTATCAGCAGTTCTATCAACAATCTGCTCCAATTCAAGACTGTCCCTGTAAAATCGCATAAAGACACACTTGTTGATGTTCAACCAGAGATTCCATGACAACGGCACAGACTGCACCAAAATCAGATCCCTCTGCAAGGAAGACACACCCAGCCGAACTGTTTGTACATCGCGGGGGAAACTCAAATAAAGTTTGAAGTCGTCAGCAAAGGCCTTCCACTCACAAGCCACACCTGCTGCAACATGATTGACCTATAGCAGGAACAAGAACGGACCCAGCACAGAACCCAAAGGCACACCACTTGTCACCTCCCGGAAGTCACTGACAACTACCCCCACAAAAACACACATTGGCCTCCCTATCAGAAAATTACGAATCCAATCCAACTCCATCCGGAATACCCACACATCTCGGTTTGTCCAACAAAACCAAATGACTGACCACATCGAACACTTGAAAGAAATCCAGAAAGACCACATCAACAACCATTCCTTCATCTACCGGATCAGCAACCTCACCATAAGTAAGCAAAAGTTGGTCTTCAGTGCTCCTTCCCACTCTGAAACCAAATTGACCTGCAGACAAAATGCCAGAATCTTCCAGAAAAGACACCAACTGGGACACAATAACCCGCTCCAGCACCCTACAGCAAACAAAAGTAAGACTCACAGGTAGGTAATTGAGAGGGTTACTTCTTGAACCAGACTTGAATATAGGAACTACACGAGATTCCTTCCAGGCCTCCGGTAAAACTCTCAGGTCCAATGATTTTGCGAAAATCAGAGATAAGGGCAATGACAGCTGCCAAGAACATGACTTCAAAACACCAGGGTGAATGCCATCAGGTCCCGGCCCCGGGTAGAAGATGAGTCTCAACCATCCTAACCTGGGAAACAAACAGTCTAGTCACACAAATCCCATTAAATTTTCCAGGAAAAAACTGATGTGGGGAAGGGCTGGCAGGATCAGAATAGATAGATATAGATAGATATAGATAGATATAGATAGATATAGACAGATATAGATAGATATAGATAGATATAGATATAGATATAGATATAGATAGATATAGATAGATATAGATAGATATAGATAGATATAGGTATAGATATAGGTATAGATATGGATATAGATATGGATATAGATATGGATATAGATATGGATATAGATATGGATATAGATATGGATATAGATATGGATATAGATATGGATATAGATAGATATAAATAGATATAGATATAGATAGATAGATATAGATATAGATATAGATATAGATATAGATATAGATATAGATATAGATAGATAGATATAGATAGATATAGATATAGATATAGGTATGGATATAGATATGGATATAGATATGGATATAGATATGGATATAGATATGGATATAGATATGGATATAGATATGGATATAGATATGGA
>SDVV010028813.1:0-11904 GCA_016164225.1 Gammarus roeselii
TAAACAAGTCCATTATCGAATGCTTCTTGGGTACAGTCTTGGCCAAGAGAGATGAACAGCAGAAGTCTAATGTAGTCCGGTTGAGGGAGCTCGCACTCTCCCTGTAAAGAAGTTGAACAACAAATGACGAACTGCAGAACTTGCACTCCAGCGAAGGCTGACCACTTGAAGATCAGATGTTTGTAGAACTCCGCAAAATGAACAGAAGAAGAGAGGTGCGTAGCTGGTGTCCACTGAAGTCCGGTACAAGGAGCTCGCACTCTCCATAAATATAAGATGAACTTCAGAAGGACCTGCTAAACACCGATCTCCAAAGCTGGCTCACTCGTGAAGCGACGATCAGGACAGGCAGACCACCGTAAATGTTGAGCACTTGTTGCCGACCACACTGCCATGTCTTCTTAATAAATTCTCAGATCAAAAGATGACGAAAAAGTATTCAAGCTTGATCAGAAGGTGAGGAATTTAAAGCTGGATCTTCATATAAATTTATTGATGTTATACCCACGACGCACGTTTCGCTATATATTTGCTCATCAGGTGGGAGTATATATAAATCGAAATTCTTCAAAAAGTCAAAAGAAATTACGCTGGTTATACCCATAAGTAGTATCCACAATACGAATTAAAATAAAATTTAATCAATACAATTGCCGCAGAACTAAACAAGTCCATGATCGAGTGCTTCTTGGTACAGTCTTGGCCAAGAGAGATGAACAGCAGAAGTCTAATGTAGTCCGGTTGAGGGAGCTCGCACTCTCCCTGTAAAGAAGTTGAACAACAAATGACGAAGTGCAGAACTTGCACTCCAGCGAAGCCTGACCGCTTGAAGATCAGATGTTTGTAGAACTCTGCAAAATGAACAGAAGAAGTGAGGTGCGTAGCTGGTGTCCACTGAAGTCCGGTAGAAGGAGCTCGCACTCTCCTTAAATATAAGATGAACTTCAGAAGGACCTGCTAAACACCGATCTCCAAAGCTGGCTCGCTCGTGAAGCGACGATCAGGACAGGCAGACCACCGTAGATGTTGAGCACTTGTTGCCGACCACACTGCCATGTCTTCTTAATAAATTTTCATGATCAAAAGATGGCGAAAAAGTATTCAAGCTTGATCAGAAGGTGAGGAATTTAAAGCTGGATCTTCATATAAATTTAATGATGTTATACCCACGACGCACGTTTCGCTATATATTAGCTCATCAGGTGGGAGTAAATATAAATCGAAATTCTTCAAAATGGCAATAGAAATTACGCTGGTTAATACCCATAAGAAGTATCCACAATACGAATTAAAATAAAATTTAATCAATACAAATGCCGCAGAATTAAACAAGTCCATGATCGAGTGCTTCTTGGGTACAGTCTTGGCCAAGACATTCTGCAGGACATTCTGATTGCCAGCTCAGATGAGACTGAACATCTCCAAGACCTCAAAAAACTTTTCACCAGATTAGCAGCTCATGGGCTAGTCATTCAACCGTTCAAAAGTGAGTTTGGACGCCCCGAAGTGGACTTTCTGGGACACAGAATAACCTCACAGGGAATTCTGCCATGGCCCGAGAAGGTGAAGGCTATCAACGAATTTGAGAAGCCCGTTTTCATCAAGACACTTTGGATTTTCTGTGGAATAGTCCAGTTTTACAACAGGTTCTCACATGACATCGCTTCAGTCATGGCACCACTCAACACACTTCTTTCGGGGAAACCCACAAAGAATTACAAAAATGCTTGGAACCCAAAAGCAGACCATGCATTTGAAGATGGACAACAATGTTTCATCACCCATTGCCAACTGCAATTGCAGTAGATGCTTCAAACACCACAGTAGGAGAAGTGTTCCAGCAGCTACAAGACAATAAATGGCGACCGCTCGCTTTCTTCAGCAAAAAACTCCAGCCAAGGGAAAGGAAATACTGCACCTTTGGTAGAGAATTGCTTGCGGCTTACCTCTCGTGTAGCACTTCCGCTACTTCATTGTAAGCATAGACTTTGCCATCATCACCGACCATAAACCATTGGTTGGTGCACTTCACAAACGACAGGAACGAGACATTCCTCGGGAGAGCCGTCAACTCTCCTACATCAGCCAGTTCACAACTGACATCCGGCACATTGCTGGAAAAAAAATCAAGTCACAAGACGCCTTGTCACCACGTCATGATCAAGAGGAAGGAGTCACGCAACTGCCTCCTGAACAAAACGACAAAGATTGTGATTACCTTCTCACAGCAATTTTCACGAACACTAATGAAGAACGACTTCGCACGGAACAACTTCAAGACCAAGAGTTGAAAGCACTACTCGGAAATGTGGAATCAACCTTCCGCCTACACCAAGTTGATAGAATTTACATGCACATACTGTACATGACAATGTGTGCCGAACTTACATTCCACAGCTAATGCGCAAGGTGCACAACATCGTCCATCCTGGGAAGCATGCCACAGTTCAGCAACTTGCCACGCGTTATGTGTGGCCAGCCATGGAGAAAGACATCCGAAAATGGTGTGAGCAGTGGACAAACTGTCAAAAAGTCATCGTAATTTTTAATTTTTACATTCAGAATAAAGTTTTGCTCAGAAGTATCGGGCAGAGAAAAATAAATAGCCTGCATTAAATCAACCTGATATCAAATTATTAACAGCATAACTAAATGGAAACATACTGGATTACATTAAAGGATAGAGGTAACCTTCAAAGAAACAACTTTTGGGTTCTGCAAACAACTTCAGCCAGCATGCTCAAGGTGATTCTCATCTGTATCAGCAGCACCACCTGCATAAGCAGCAACAAAACCAAATCACCAATATGAAAAACCCTAAGAGACATTATCAGCAACGCGATAATATCATAAACTGCCTGAATAAATAACCAACCATATAACTAAAACTCTTAATAACACACAATAGGTGCAGGAAATAGAAAAGCCCAAACACTTAAGTAGATTTCAAAAGCAGATTTTGTTAGATGTATCGAAAGATTTAACAGTTTTAATTTTACAGTTCAAATTTTATATGAAAATTTCTGCATTAGCTTACTGTAATCACATTTAGAGGAGGAAATCCAACAACTTTTCCCACTGTGTAAGGGCCACAGTTATGTCCATGAACCGGTCGTATTCTAAGTTTTGCTATTGTTGGAAATTTGCTTGAACCTCGTTACGGCATGGGGCAGATTTTGTTAATTTCCATGTTCATGTAGAGTTACCAAATTAAATTAAACAGAAACATAAATGCATGTAATTATTTATGAAACGCTGATTTTAATATTTTTCGACGAATAGTTTTGGTGAAGTCATTTACGGGGGAATAACATGTATGACAAAAATGAACCTAATTGTTATACTTTGGTTAACTAAAACCATTTGCTCCTCTAGAGTTCATTACTTTGATAACGTCGTTCTGTTGAGACAGTATTAATTTAATTTGATCCGTTGCATCTAAGGAAAATTGTGTAAACTGAGAAGTGATCTTGATCCTAGAGCCTTCTTCAGTCCATGAACAATTACTTAAACTAAAGATTGCCGAGCTCATTTTATCAGTGTAAATGCATATATTTGCGTTAGGATGGTCCAACCTGGAACACAAACGTCAAACAACAATCATTGAAATTATATGAGGAACAGGAAGTCAAGCACTTCAGCTTCTGCTCCTCGTACAACTATCAAATAATTTCACTAATTTTCGATACATTAGCAAAAAAAGAACGAAAGGTAAAGAAAAGCGTATAATTCCTGCAGTATTCACGTTTCCGTGTCGTGGGCAATGAGTCAGGAAGTAAGGTGACAAGAACGACTCCCAATGTAGCATATTTAGTTGTGTTTTAATTATAATACATTCATTGACATCGCTTTGTTTAACCGAATTTCAACATTATGAAATTGCTCCGAAGTCTTTGAAGTTAAATATCCATCGGTCTTAGTTCTGACCAAAGTGAGCCTGCGATCAATTATGCACGAAGTGTTTGAGAGGCTCGCATGGCTGTCGCGGGTCTAGTCCATGGAATGCGACCTTGTGTCGATTATTGTCTATGTCTATGTAATTATGGCTGGAAATTTCATGAGGCATAGGAATCAAAAGGCATCTATAAGAAAATTGATCATCATGTGATCTATGAGCACGATACGAACGATATATGTGTGCACGATACGAGCGATCTCTTTGTGTGCACGATTCGAACGATCTCTCTGTGTACACTATATAACCAAGTCAGACTTTATAATCGCGATCGTGTGCTAACCGTCGGTTTTTAGTTTTTACCGTCGGTCAGCCGACGATAAATGTTAATCGTCGGAAATCATCGAGATACCGACGATAACAGGCGGATCGACGCTAACCGACCTTAAAGCAAGTACGATAATCGAGGATTCGAGCATAACCGACGGAAATTGACTATTAATGAATCGACAATATCAGACGATAAGAACATAGGTCAAAACGATGAGTAACTAATACCGAACAATTTTGAGTTATTTTATAGATTGTTAATGCAATCAATGTTTTTTAGTTTTGTTTGTCTAAAATAAATCGTCCAATACTCGCATTGCAATTGTACCGTTACGTATTGAGGTCCTTATTTTTAATCGAATGTTCAACCACCGAGTGGTCACGACAAAGTAGTCTTTATACAAACCAATTAATGAATACAAGGACTTTAAAATTAGGCTACATTTAAGAAGTAAATAAGATTGCCAAGGTCTTTGCTTAATTTAGCATTTCGATGACAGTAATTACATCACAATAATGAATGAGGTCATGAATGGGGTATGAATGAAATGATCCCATTTCACGTTAGTAGAGTACATAGGTTCGACACGGCCCTCGAGATAGGTGGTGCGGAACGGCCCTGGAGATAGGTGGTGCGGAACGGCCCTGGAGATAGGTGGGGCAAAACGGCCCCGGAGATCCGCGGAGCAGAACAACCCTGGAAATCCGCGGAGCAATACAGCCCTGGAGATCCGCGGAGCAAAACAGCCCTGGAGATAGGGACTACAAATATGCTTTGTGAAGGAATTAGATCTGGATGACTAGATCTTTGAACCTATTGTCTAATGTAATTGTTATGAAGTATGTTATTTGTTAATGTGTCTGACTCAAGCGCTGTATTTCTCGGACATTATAGTTATATGTTAAGAGAAATTGATCTTGTGGTCAAGTTAGTTACTGAAGGTACATAGAGATACCAAGAACGCAAGTTTTTTGTGAGTCGGCCGATGTATTTGTGAGGTGTCTTGGGTGCCAATAGAGCCCGATGAATCCCTGAGGGTAATCCCCGGGGTCCCCGAGCTCCCCTGGTCCCCTCGTCTCAGCTCATCTTGGCTTGTCTCGAATCATTTCAGCCAGTCTCGGCTCATCGCTACCGACTCGACTCGCCTCAACTTGTTTCTACTGATCTCGACGCACCTTGACCAGCCTCGACGCGACCTTTGCCCTCTGCGCCAGTAATCCGGGGACTTTAACGGTTATTTGTTCTACTTAAACATTTCATATATATACATTTTTCTATGTATAGGTTTTACAGTGTTGGGAGGGGGAAACAGAGGTTCCAGGACTCAGAGGGGACTCAAGAAGGTCCCACAGACACACTCATGAACGACAAAAACCGAACAAATGGATTCAAAATCATAATATTATTTGTCAATTAGTTAGTGGATTATAATACCATGCTTTAATATTTAATCAGGGCATGTATATAGATACAAATACACAACAGTATCCGCCAAATAGGTGTTTGGAGGACGGCAAGACAATCATTACACTCTTCTCCATACGCTCATACACATTCAAAGGTCTTAGCTTCAGAACGTGTGATACAGGATACTGAGGCAAAACTATCCTGCAAAATATGGAGAGGTGTTCCCGCCCAGCTGTCATATTGCAGTATTCATTGACTGATCACAATGAGATAATATAAATAAAGGGATTTGTACCACTCGAAACGGGTTCATGACCTGAAACACGAAACAAGAGGCATAATTATTTTTTTGGTTCACGTATTTTTCATTTCAAATATGACGCCCGCTCTTTTTCCCTCATGGATAATTGTATTTTTCCTGCCAAAACCCTTTTTTTTCGACTACCGTGAATTAGGTTGCAGAAACCGAAACATTGACAATGTTTCTTTGAGATTGAACAGAACAAAATGGATAGGGTGACTCGAGATGATGCGCGAAATGTACTCATAATATCATAAAAATAATGTACCCACACATGTGACTGAAGGAATAGGTTTTGGCTGTGGAAAACACTTCATCACTGTCAATCGTAATTTGTCACACTACGCGCTGTTGGTATAGCATAACATAACCCGTATTTTCCCGTATTTTCTTTGCATGCCTTGATGTCTTCTAATTGGTGTTTGTTTTCATCACAGATTCTATCAATTCCGTTCGTCTATAATAACATTCGTGGATGTCCACGACTACTATTAAAAAAACACATTCTATTGATGATTTATTTTCTTTTAATTTCGTGTTATATGCTTAAATATATTACAGCGGCAACTTAAAGATGCTATTCACGACTCAATGACATCGATACTATGGTTTGCGACTCAAAACGAACGATCTTTGTCCATGAAAGTTTACCTTCGACGCATATGACGATACGAAAATAAAAACAACGATATGCATAAGATCGACTGACGTTAAGTTAGACTAGGGGCAGGTGAGGTGGCCAGTTAAAAAATCCAACTTTTGCAAATCATGGATGACCATAGCAGTAAGTGTTATACATAGTTTGGAAAGATGATAAGCAAGTACATGTACTCCATGATGAATGAAAGATTCACAAAAACAGTAGGAAATTATTGGGAAGTACCTAAATTAGGAACTATTTTGAAGGTACCTATAATATCCACGAGAGTTGGTTATTGAAAAAAAATTCGACATTTTACTCTACATAATTGATCAAAAGGATTCGTTCCATTTTGAAATACTCAAATTTTTAAAATGTTCCTAATAAGGCTTTTTAGACATTCTGTAATAGCATTTTACACGAATTTGTATATAATACTCTATATTGCTTTTTCTTCATTTACTCGTTTGCTGACACCTATAAACTGGGAAAACATATTTGTTGAGACAACAAAATTTCTTTTGTCGAACAATGTTGGTTGCAATCTATACTATTTTTTGTTCTGTAGACAATTTTGCCCATTTTCAATTATTCCAGTACCAAACAAATTTGTCAAAACTGGAGTAATAAGTTTATTGTCTCAAAAAAAGCAATTCCTGTGAATGTTATTTTGTTTGGGCAATAAAATAAAATCGTTTGAACTGCACTCCGCCCGTAAGGTTCAGCTGGGCTTCCGTGTTCAGAATTTTGTGAAAGCAACAGTTTACGTATCGATTGATTTCTTTGTGAAACATTGGTGGAAATGAAACAAATTGAAAAGTTCGTTTGAAAATAGTACATTCAGACACTTGCGTAGAATGTACTTCGCAGAAACAATATTGTGTTGAAATTATCCTAGTGTTTACCTTGAATGAGTGTTGTAACTTAGTCTGTTGATCAAATACGCATTTAGTGTTGTGATAAATATGTTTAACAAGAGTGTATTCTTTTAAGTTACCTCCGAACCTTGGTAGCAGTGGTTGTGTTGATCCGCTTCTCTGCTGTCTCTGCCCGCATTTTTCTTTGTGCGCTTCTGCTGTGTTTGTTATTTGCCCATAGCCTACTTAACCTCAACAATGGTTATGAACCCAGCACAAGTTTAATGGAAAAAAAGCATTTGAGGCATCCTTTTACAATTGTGAAGAGCCTGCTACGAACTGCAAGCTGCCGGCGACGTTTAAGAAATCGTCTCCGCGATCACGTAAAATAATCTACTGATATTTGTTTGCATTCAAAATTAACAGCAGCAATGGATATTAGCAAGGCAACCAGTTTAGTGCTACTAAATGAGAAGAAACATTCAACATGGATGGTGAAAGTGCAAATGCATCTTCTTAAGGACAACCTGTTTGGGTTTGCTGATGGTTCAGAAATTGAACAGACGTCGTCTGCTGAAGCCGGCGCACTGTATGCAAGTTAGCACAGTGGCGGACAAGGCCCCCACTGCCATAGTCCTTGCAGTTGAACCCAAATTGCTCCAGTTAATGGAGGATTTCACTGATCCTGCTGTTGTGTGGAGAATTTTGCAGAACACTTTTCAGCAGAAAACGTGGGCAAACAAATTGCGGATGAAAAAGAAACTGCAGATGAGAACTGAAGCCCTGGAAAGGATTACAAGATCATCTACATGCCTTCATCGAGATTTATGAAGAACTGGCAATTGTTGGAGATGTTGTAAATGCTGAGGACAGGGTGATCGACTTATTAATCTCACTTACTGACAGCTATTAAACTTTAATTACCGTACTGGAATTCTTGAACAACGGGCCATCGTGGGAGACCGTCACCGATTGCCTGATGCACGAGGAAACAGAAATCAACACCATTAGTGAAACAACAACACAGGGATATGAAATGTCTTGAGTGTAACACGAATGGCTACTTCAGGAGGAACTGCTATGGGTATCAGGAAATATGCAAATAAAATAATAGTGAGGCGGCTCAAGCCAACTCGACTACAAGCAAAACGGAATCAATTGAAAAGGACGTTACATTGTTTGCAAGCGCTCTTCCTTCAAGTGCTGCTGGTTTTGATTCATGGTTAATAGACTCTGTTGAAGAACTCTGCACCATTAAATATTAAGACTGGTGATAGGGGAGATTTGAAAGGTGTTGGTGTGGGTAGTTGATTTGTTAAGTTAAATCTACCACAAACTGTGAAGAACTGTGCACTGGAAAATGTTCTCTTTGTCTCTGATTTAGCCTACAATTTGGTGTCTGTCTCCTAAGCCTCACTAGAGCGGGAAGTGTAATCTTCTGTGACAATTCGTGCAAAATCTTTAACAAACAGAAAAAGAAGATGACAGTAGGAGACAGAGCAGGTAAACTGTTTGGCAACAAAGTTGTTAGAACTGCCGTGTCATCAAACGAGGTACTGTGGCATCACGGAATTTATCATTTAAGAATAATGAATCTACGGAAGTTAGTAGCCAATGATCTTGTTAAAGGTAAGGAGTACAGTTTTACTAATCATTATGTTGTTTGTAAAAACTGTTGTGATGGTAAGAACTACAAAGCTCCTTTTCAATCGTCTGAAACATGACATGACATGGAACCTCTACAATTAGTCATCGTAACATGAGCGGTAAGCTCAACCCAGCTTGCCGCACATGTTACGATGGTAATCATTGCTTGTTTTTCATTGACTACTGTTCTAGATATTACTGGGTCTACCTTCTTGACTTTGAAATGATTACCACCGTCTACTGACGGTTTTAATCATTCCTTGATTTTCATTGACGACTCTTCTGGATATTGCTGGGTCAACATTCTGAAAAATAAATGTGATGTGTTTAGCAAATTCAATGAGGAAAGGTCCTTATTGAAAAAACAGTACAATGCAAAAATTCTGGTACTGAGGACTGATAGTGGGGAAGAGTATACCTCGACAGAGTTTGGAAATTAACTGCAGAAGAAGGGGATCCTATAAAATATATATAGTGATACAATACAATGAAGATCATAAATACAGTACAAATTAAATGTGCATAACGTTAACCTTGCCAATCAAGGCCGTAAGCCTGCTTCCATCCCACCGTTCCCCCTTCCGTCCCCCCCTCCCGATCTCCCCTTCTCTCCCCGTCCGTTAGCTGACTCGGGCACCAAACCAGTTCCGGTACCCTACGCTCCCGCCCCCCGTTTCTGCGCGAATGCCCCGTAGAAAACAATACCCACGACTCTTGAACATTATGATGTTGCAGATCGTATAAATAGGACTGTGGTTGAAGCTGTAAGATTCATGTTCTCAGATCAAGAGCCATCCAAGACTTTTCAGGGCTGAAACACTCTCGAATGCAGTGTAAGTAGAGTATATGTCGACGAAACGTGGATGTGAAGGAATTAGATAGGGATAAAAGAGCCGTTCGGGGTAGGACGCGATGCATGCGACCTTGACTCAACCGGTCCGTACGGGGCATTCGCGCAGAAACGGGGGGCGGGAGCGTAGGGTACCGGAACTGGTTTGGTGCCCGAGTCAGCTAACGGACGGGGAGAGAAGGGGAGATCGGGAGGGGGGACGGAAGGGGGAACGGTGGGATGGAAGCAGGCTTACGGCCTTGATTGGCAAGGTTAACGTTATGCACATTTAATTTGTACTGTATTTATGATCTTCATTGTATTTATATATAAGTTTTTTCTTATTTAGATGGTTGTAGTGGAGTTTAATTGGTCACTAACTGTTGCTCGTTATATATATTTATTCGGTTCTGGTAGGATTAGTGTTATTCCAAATTTCTGATTGGGCGAGGCGTAGGGATCCCCTTGCAAAAGTTGGATGCGCTCTTGGAAGATTATCTGAGTTTGCTCTTACCTGTTCCTTGTCTTATAAATTTGTTTCCGTGTCACGTTTGCTACGTTGTGAGTGTATATATCGTTATTGATTTATGGCTGGTTTATTGCTTCTATATTTTCTATATTTTTTTTTTCTGTGGACATATACGTGTGTTTTCTTATCTAGTTGTGATATAATTGACTCAATCGATGCTTGATTGGGTTCGTAGCGGTGGGGGTTTGGGATATTTTTGTATGTTTTGTTAATTTATCACTATATATTTTTTATAGGATTAGTGTGGTAAGCATGTCTTATAACTCAATTTGCAGCCTTAGTGTGCGAACGGCCCTGTTTGTACCAGCCTGAAGATAGGATTGCAGGCAAAGTTCTGTGTTTCCCATCTATTTATTTCATATGTATATATTATCTATAGAAATAGTATGAATTATTAGTATGATTATTGGCTACTTTAGGTATGTATTGTGGGATGATGCAGCACCTACGGTCGAGAATCTATCTACCCCATATTACATTATCCAATTTTGAAACATTTATATCAGTGTTCCATTGATGCGTTTTTCTAATAGCAAAAATACTTGAACGATATGGATCTACTGTAAGTTAAAATATTATGTTATATATACTTAGTAATGATCGATTGATTTATGTTGAATTTGCGCAGTTTTTTGGAATTTCGATCAGTTAACTCATACAGTTTTAGGCATTTTAGGGTCTTCTAGGCATGCAGCTTCCACATTATTTAATTCATAAGGGGGTCGGTTGTTGCATCATTGTGGTAATTTTTATATGTATACATGAACATCGGTTACAATTTAGCCGTAGTTACTTTAGTTAAAGCGATATTCATTTATCCCTGTTTTGGACAGATGTTGTGGGTAACTTCATTAGATTTTTGTATTTACAATACCGTATTTACTATAGGTTTCAGTTACGTCCCCTGCATGTCTTGGTATCTTATACACATTTCTTGTTTGTTTGGTTAAATGATGATTCGTTCTCATTCATCACGTTTTTAATGTATGTTTTGGGTATGGTAGAGAATTAATCTTCTTGCTTTGTTTCATCTCGTGAGATTCAGTATAGGTCTTTCAGTTTTGTAGGTTCTCTGTTGAATTTCCATCTTCAATGCAATTTGTTGGTTATTTATACAATATCAGAATATATTATGAATGTATCTACATTATAGAACATTATTCCAGGTCTAATTTAGGTACATATTGTTCATTTTTAGTGTTTTATATATCTTCTTTCATCCTGATACAATATTTGACGTAGTTATTATAGATATAGAACAGACGATTTGTTATAAACTTAGTCTTGCTGTTAGGGTATTGTATATTTATTGTACGACTATTCTTCAATATTTAGGAGGAGTTAGAGAGTCCCCTAGGCAAAAGCTCATTCTGTTTATGCTTGTTTGTGTAAATGGACCGATTTATATGGATGGATACCATAATGTGGTACAATTTTTTGTGAATTATAGCAGAGTAGAGAACCTTAT
>SDVV010028814.1:0-11904 GCA_016164225.1 Gammarus roeselii
TCGACGCGACCCTCGCCCCTTGCGCCAGCAATCCGCGGACTGTAATGGTTAATTGTTCAACTCAAGCATCTCACATAAACGTTTTTCTGTGAATGGATTTTCCAGCGCTGCGAGGGGGGAGCAGAGGTTCCAGGATTCAGAGGGGCCTCTATAGGGTCCCACAGTTTCTCAAGAGGCTCCCAAAGGGTCTAAAGGGTGTCCCAAAGGGCCCCAGAAAGATCCAAGTGGACCACCCCAAATCCACCTGGTCTCCCAAGTCCCCCGGGTTCCCGAAACCCCGGGTCCCCGAGTCCCGCGGATCTCACGAGTACCCCTCTCCCTGGGTCACCTTGTCTCAACCAACCTCGATGCATATAATAAAAATAACCAGTGCAAAATTTATCACCATGAAAAAAGGTCAGAGAAAAATAATAGAGCCCAAGCAAGGAGAAATAATAAAATACTGAAATAAAGTGTTAATGATCTATAAAATGAATAATCATTCATTCACCCCAATGTAGCATGGATTCACCTAGAGTGCGTCACTCATTAGCCGGTTGTCGTCTGCTAAAATGACAGCCCGACGCAGCTCGGCAGCGCGTTGTCGTACGATCCTAGATGGGGTCAGGAGACACCCAATGCCGCTCGGCAGCACGTTGTCGTACGATCCAATATGGCGCCGGGAGGGACCTGACCGGCCTCGCAACAGCCTTTATGGGACGTAATAATTGTCGTACAATTCCAGATGGCGTCGCTGGCAACTGACCGGCCACGCCACAGCTTATCGTACACGTAATAATCTGCATGTAAGCGTGAAAAAATGTCTGCAGACTGCTGGCGTCACGACCCCACAGCAGTAGGAGGTTTCTGCGTATAGCAGTTATCTGCATATCGTAGGCATCCACTTACCATGTGTCATTTGTTAGCCCGTTGACGTCTGCTAAGACGGCAGCCCAACGCCGCTCCGACATAGAGTTGTCGTACAATTACAGATGGCGTCGGTGGTAACTGACAGGCCGCACAACAGCCTATCTAACTCGTGATAATCTGCCTGTAGGTGTGAAAAGCTGTCCGCAGACTGCAGATTTCACGACAAAACAGCAGTAGCGGGCGTCCGCCTGTAGCGAGCATCGGCCTACGGCCAGCATCGGTCTGCCCAGCATCTGCTTAGGGCGGGCATCTGCCCTACGAGCAGAAAAGAAAACCTCATGTTGAACGGTTCGCGAAGGAACGTCATATATGATACGTACTCATCTTCATGTTGGTATGAATAGCTGTAGACCGCTGAATTCAAAACCAAGCATCGATGATGTCAGCTGTTTGCAGGTGTCGTCTGCTAGTTATGTAAAGATGGCGTTTGCGGCGACAAACTTGCGTCACAGCTACACCTTAAACGGTACGCATTCTGCAATTGCAGCTCCCATCTGTGGCTCTAGTAGCAGTGGATCACTAATTCACTGCCCAGATGGGCCGCGGAGTATCGTTGTTACCTGCAGTTAAGCAGGTGCAGAGACCAAAGCGGTCTTAGTGGGCGGTGGAGCTGTGGAGCTGAAACAACCTGTATTGGCAAAGCTTGAAACACGAATGAATGACGAGGTAATGCAGCCCTAACTTATACAGGGCGGGAGAGTATTCGGATCGTCAATAAAGTCACAAGACATAGGACCCCGACCCCAATATCGGCGATATAGTCGCAAGACATAGAAACGCCGATTTCGGCGGAAAAGTCGAGCGCATAAAAAATCTAGAAAATTCGAAGAAAACGTAATTTTGTTAATTTTTTCAAAAAATATTGACAGACATAAAAATGTTGACAACGGTTGGAAACTACTTTCGACGAATTTTATCAAGATTCTCTTAAAAAATCGTCTCTGTAATGTTTTCTCATCAAGATTCTTTCGAATAAAAGTAGAAGCGCATGCTAACACTATAACTCTTACAACTGGAAGAGAGAATATGTTATCATTTCAAATCCTGGCAGAGAATTCTCTCAATGATTGCTGATCAGATGTTTTTGATGAGTTATGATGTTTGCAAATGAAGTTTACAATAAACTTTTTTAGTGTTGGCAGCCCGTAACTCGTCTGAACACAGGAAAATACACGGGTGGCTCCCGGCAACTCATCTGAGCACAGGACAATACACAAGTGGCCACCGGCAACTCATCTGAACCAGGACAATATACAGATGGCCACCGGCAACTCATCTGAACCAGGACAATGTACAGGTGGCCACCGGCAACTCATCTGAACCAGGACAATATAATCAGGTGGCCACCGGCAACTCATCTGAGCACAGAACAATACACAGGTGGCCACCGGCAACTCATCTGAACCAGGACAATATACAGGTAGCCACCCGCAACTCATATGAACCAGGAGAATATACAGATGGCCACCGGCAACTCATCTAAACCAGGACAATATACAGGTTGCCACCAGTAACTCATCTGAACACAGGACAATATACAGGTGGCCACCGGTAACTCATCTGAACACAGGACAATATACAGGTGGCCACCGGCAACTCATCTGAGCACGGGACAATACACAGGTGGCCACCGGCAACGTCAGCTGCCGGGCACTGCCCGTCAATTGACGGGGGACTTCTAACAGCGAATGGCGTGTATGTTCACCGGTTGAAATTAATCACGTGAAAAATGTAATACATCGGCTATAATAGAAAGACATAATGCCTGTTTGAACGTAAAAAAATGCAAGGGCTTCTATACAACTTAAACAAAGTTGCTGCGTGGTGTGGTTACAACGAAAGAGGAATTCACGGAAACAACCAAGATGTCGCTTTTTAAAATAGCTGTATCGGAACATCTGATACTTGTAAAGCAGATTGTTGTTGCCACGGTAGCGTCTTTTTGGGTGCTTAAGACGACGTTTAGCTTCAAACTACCTAAATCGTAGTTATCAGTATTATTATTTTAAAATGTAAGAGATCTATGCTGCAAGTCAGAATAATTATCGAACATCTTAACCCTAGTAATCTGTTGTAATATTTATGGCTCTGAAGATAATACAAGTAAAGTATCCGACTTCCTGAGTATCGGTATCGTCATCGATCGAACCTTCTATAATGGCATCGGTATCGGCCTCTAAAATGATATCGGCCCATTTCTGGGCCTGGAAATTTTTTAAGATCATAGGTCGATTTTGAGTAAATAATAATTGAATTCAAAACTAACCGACGTGAAGCTCTGCACATGGTGTTCTTCTTTCATTTATCCATTCGAACCATGAAACAAATAGACGCAGGAATAATTGACGAAATCTTTGCATCTCAAAATACCCTTATTTATGAGATTTATTTTTTAAAATTCAAATTCACGAAAGATGCTCTCTGTTGAATAGCAGGTCTCCACAAGAACTTTTGAATGATGAAATACAAGTCATGAAAACTTCATTACTGTGGGAGGAGTTTTGATTTTTGTCAGAGCGTTACATCTGATGGACAGACGACGTGCATGTTTTAGGAACCAGCGTCCGAAAGCCGTTCGAATGATACACGTCACTCATTATTCTGCTGAGAAAACAACGGCACCGTAATATAAAGTCTGCCCGTTGGGGCTGGGAGTGTTATTGTGTGGGGGGTGGAGTCTCGTTGTGTGAGGGGTCGGAGTGCCGCTGTGTGAGGGGTGGAGTGATATTGTGTGAATGGATGGAGTGTCTTTTGGCTTGAGATGGAGTGTTTTTCTGCTTGGAGATGGAGTACCTTTGAGTAAGAAGTTGGAGTATCATGTTGCCAAGGTATGGAGTGGCATCGTGTGAGGAGATTGAGTGCCATTGCGTGAAGGGATAGAATGTCATTGTAACGGGGGATGGAGTGTCTCTTTGTTTGGGGATGGAGTATCATTGTGTGAAGCGATGGGGTGTCATTGTATTGGTGGATGGTATACTTGTTGTTTGGGGATGGAGTGTCGTTGTGTGAGGTGATGGGGTATCATTGTAGTGGGAGATGGTATATCTTGTTGTTTATGGATGGAGTGTCGTTGTGTGAGGGGATGGATTGTCATCGTGCAGGAGGATGTGGTATCATTGTGTGTGAAGATGGATACTATGATCGGGAGGATAAAATGTCATTGTAGGGGGGAATGGAGTGTCATTGTGTGAGGGGGGTGAGCGCCATTTGCGAGAAGATGGAGTGTCATTGGATGAGGGGATGGTGTGTCATTAGGTGAGGACTTGGAGTGTCATTGCGTGAAGGGATGTGTCTTCGTTTGAGGGGGTGGAGTGTCAATAAATGAAGGGGTGGGGTGTCTCTAAACGCCTAAGCCACTCACCGGGCTGCTCTGGCAGGGTGCGCATGAGCGAGAAGAGCGTATCTAGGACGTGAGGCTGCACGCGGCGAGGGCACACCATGGCGGTTCCCGCGAGTCCAGACAGAAGCGAGTACCTGCGGGGGACCAGGCTGCGTAAATTCCAAACCATTGAATAATCAAATTAATTGCTAATTTGGTACAGCTAGGTAACTTGTTTGAGCAAACATGAGTGCTAAAAGACTGAGACAAGGAAAACAAAGAATGATAGTTCATAATTTTTTTGTTATGAATGCAAGTGAAAATTCTTAACAAATCCGATGAACCGTTTCTGAGATGTGGAGATTTGAAGTTCTGAATGTCCCTTCCTTTGCTACGCGACACGAGTTGTTTCTCAAGAAATGAATCAAGAAATGAAATACTCCACATCTTTTTATCGGATTAACAGCCCGTCAGATTTGTAAAATAGTTTCAAAGGCCTATTTTGACACTGCACAATTTGACAGACAATACAACTCCTACGTGACAGTGGCCCATTAAGATGAATTTAGAATTTTTCAATAAGATAATCTTTTCAGGCGTGTATATGTGTGTGTGTGTATGTGTGTATGTGAGTGTATGTATGTGAGTTTATTTATGTGAGTGTATGTATGTGAGTGTATGTATGTGTGTGTGTGTATGTATGTGTGTGTATGTGTATGTATGTATGTGTATGTATGTATGTGTATATATGTGTGTGTGTATGTAAGGGTGTGTATGTGTGTGCGTGTATGTATGTGCTTGTATGTATGTGTGTGTATGTATGTGTATGTATATGTGTGTATCTATGTGTGTGTGTACGTATGTGTGTGTACGTATGTGTGTGTACGTAAGGGTGTGCACGTATGTGTGTGAACGTATGTTTGTGTACGTATGTGTGTGTACGTATGTGTGTGTACGTATGTGTGTGTACGTATGTGAGTATTTATGTGAGTGTATGTATGTGAGTGTATGTATGTGAGTGTATGTATCTGTGTGTATGTATGTGTGTGTATGTATGTGTGTATGTATGTGTGTGTATGTATGTGTGTGTGCATGTATGTGTGTGTATGTATGTGTGTGTGTATGTATGTGTGTGTATGTATGTGTGTGTATGTATGTGTGTGTATGTATTGGTGTGTATGTATGTGTGTGTATGTATGTGTGTGTATGTGTGTGTATGTATGTGTATGTTTGTGTTGGAGACAGTGGACAGTGTTGGAGGAATTTCTCTAGTCTCCATTGTACAATATGTCAATACGTAAAAACGTTATATTGGACTAATGAAAAGTTTGGTCAACAGACAATTACTTAATCATGACAAATGACTTCTTAAACTGACATTTAATAAGAAGACTGTGAATCAAAAATGTCCAACATGATGTTGTTTATTACGTTCATTAACCAATTGACATACGAAAACACAAAATTTGAAACTAACTCCGTAGTCATGGCATGTTACACATGGGCGGGAAAAAAACTTTCATTGAGCTATAAATGATGAGTCTGATAAATGAAACCATTTCGCCATGGCCGAAATACCAGAAATTGGAGTGTACGAATAGGATAAAATATTGAATGGAAGTATCCTTAAAATGACACTAATGAATAACAAATAGTGGACGTGCTTAATTGCATAGCGGAAGTAAATTGCAATTCAAGAATTTCTGTACGCGCAAGTTCAAACAAGCATAATTTTGGGTAACGCTTGATGGTGCCTTTATTGTTTCTCGAATCCCATGTTTTAGATGCTCTGTATTCTACAAAATAGTTCACTGTAACTGTGTTGAGTTACAGCGAATTAGCACGTCCGTATTGGTACGAAGATTATAAATAGAGTTCTCGGGAAAATTTGTTAGCACTAAAAGTTAATTGATTCAAAGCTTTGTGAAGAAACACCGCTGCGGAAAAAAAATGATGATGTGACACAATGGACTATGTTCCATTGGCAAAAGCGAAGCAGCGTATGGTCACATCTGTTAGCATGTGATAGAGTTCAAATAGCACGCTTTCACTAAGAATGACAGGTCTTAAGTTTGTTGTGTAGATAGAAGCACATGCCTTTGTTAAATAAGTCAGACATGATTTGGATCATTTCCCGCCCACAAAAGAGATGTGATCGATTAAGTTAGGCCGAGAAACATTTATTTTTCTTTATATACAACTGGTTGCTTTTTTGATTCGACCTGTGTGTTAGGAATGGGTATCTCCTTCATGAAAATATCATGACCAGCATCTTGTAGATATTTATTGTCAACTCATTGGATGTGGACCAGTTTGAAATGTGAACCAATCGCTCATTCATGTTAGTAACAGCATCATTTCAATGGTTTTCCTGTCGAACTACTGCAGTATCGTCTGCAGAAAGGACAAACGATAACCTGTCGGCAGTGTTCACAATGTCATTAACATGGATGAGGAGGAGCTAAGGCCCAAGGATCGATCACAGGTCTGAGCGCCATAATAGGGATCTACCACAGCCTTGGCACCAGCCCCCCTTTTTTCGATACTGTTTCCAGCTATCGGACATACTGTTTTGTATGTGTTTAGTTTCTGCATAATATCAGTCACGGTTGCGCTATTTCGAGATTATTCAATTTTGCTCTATTCTTGTAACGTGTCTTGATTTAAATGATCAGTTGTGAAATACTTAATTTGTAACTAACATTCAGTTTCGTATGTAAATCAATTTATTTAACATGCATATATTTGTGATAGAAAAGTAGATTTGTCTCTTCGAAAAAGAGTGCAGAGGAAATAAATGACCTTTAATACTTGATCTAATGAAATGCGTCAAATGTTGATCGATTAGTTTTGTCATTTCGGATGTTTCATTTAATGTTTCAATTTTAATGTATCAATAACATATGTTACATTTTAGTTATTACTGCTAAATTCCCAATCGCTTCAAAACTCTTCCATTCACAAGTGAGTAGACGCATTTATCAAACAGTATTACTCGCAAATGAAATCGGCAACCCTCTGACTACGATAACTTTTTAGCAAAATCAATGTCAGCGAACTTCAGCTGGCGACCGTACCTGATCTAATAATGCGTGCTATAAAATGTCTCACAAACAGTGAAAAACTAAACAACCTTCCAACGTAATAGCTGACGAGCTTGTTATGCTTGACATGGTCTTGACATGGCATACATGGTCGGGTTGCTGATCAGCGTCTAGAAGCGCGCAACTGCGTTTCTAAATTGACTGCACGTGAATCTCCCTCTCAAGTACCCGTAGGTGTAGCGACGTTTAAAAAGGCTCTAATAGGAGCATAAGCAGTACACCTCTCGTGCCTGCACCATCACTCGTCCCTAGCCCTGAGGTGGCCACTCACCAGACGAGTAGCCCCTCACTGCTGCCCGCGTCGCACTCGTGGCACACGGAGCTCAGGGACATGGCGGCGCTCCTCGGCCACAGGGGGCGCTCTGACGCCTGCGGCACGGCGAGGACACAACGATAGACGACTGCTAGTGTTTGGTATCATTTGAAGACTCTAAGAATGCCAACTATAATTATGCTTATACTGTATAGAGGAGGATCGTGGATGACTTTAAATTTCATGCAAATATCAAGGAGTATCGATTGGTGAATGAAAATTAGAGTGTCATGAAATTGAAGAGTGCTACGAGAGTATCGTGCAACACCACCATAACCACTCACTGTAAAGTCAGGAGGGTCCCCTGCCTGTGAGGCGCTCGACCTGTGGTGCTGCTCCAACCACGTGTCTCGCGTCAGGCGCTGGAGGCTCTCTTCGTCCAGCCCCGGGATGAAGCAGTCCACAACACGGCCCTGCCCCTCACCGCACAGCCTGGAGCAAGCAGGCCGCTCATACGCTTTGTTTTGGAATCATGATTCGTAGTAAGTTCACCAACATAGGAAGAACTTCCCCGAAAAGTAGACAGTCCAATAAGTGAACGGAAAGAGGAGGTAAGAGGTAATCCTTCGCGGTTACTCTTCTTGCAAGGACACTTCCAAGGGTTTCTCATAGAATTATATTGTAGGCTATTAGCCCAGACTATAAACATGGGCACAGCCGCCTCCTCAGAAACGAGATCATTCATTTTTTTGTAACCTACACTCATCTCAAATGGTCACACGCATACAATTTGTAGTCTCTTGACGTAAAAGAGTTCAAAAATGAGCCCGTTCACTCAATCAGGATCGGAAGCAAACTCCCTGATCTGTGTCAGCAAGGGGGTCCGTGAGCTTTGGATGACTTACGTTCGCCTCACGACAAGTGCTGAGCTGAACCCCAAACCACATCAGAACCCGCGCATCTACTTTGGCAGGCAGTTCACTCATCATTCCTGAACTGCTTAGCATATTCTTATTTCGGATTCTATGAGTACGCCTAGCTCCTGCCCGTCAGTTTTAATACCGTCAATGTTTTGATCTAACACGCTCTCCCTCTCCACGACTCTGCTCCGTACGGTTCCGTCGTAAAAAATATCTATTCATACAAGCCCTTGATGTGTTCTACACCCATGGTTCTTTGCCGCATTACATCCTTTAGTGTACCCCATCACCGTACACTCCTCATCTGTGCAGTTCAACTGTGTTTCCACGCCTTCACTTTTGACCGTATGCGAGTGAAGGTACTTTGAAACGCTCCTCTTCTTCCAAAACTCTCCTTTTAACCTAACAATGACTCAATTGGCATAGATACACCTTAAATATTCTATTACTTCATTTTTCCCCACGTTAACTTGCAACTTCTTTCTTTCACACACCAAAGTAGCCTCGGACACAAGCCTGCCTATCCTGCTTCTCCGAGTCTGCATGCACCAGTGCTGCTCCACATACACCGTAGTCCAGAAGGTTGTCTGATAATGTTAGTCGAGTAGCCCCCCAACAGTCTCACTGGAAAGCTTTCAGTAACTTGGTTCCGTACTCTAGCACACGCTCTTCTACCGACATAGAAACGGTGCACCACTCTCAGCAAACTCCCGTAGCCTGGTCAACATCGCACCACTGACAGCTGCATCGACCGTCTACTCCAAATAGATGAACGTACAGAACACATCCTTTCCCTTTGCTTGGTTCTTCTCGCTCACTTGGCCAAATGCAATTATCTGCCCCCCGTTACCATTATACCACTCTTAAAATCCCACTCCTCCTCGCCGATTCAACCATCTGTCGTATCTTTAATCATATTGAGCAGCTTTCTTCCAATACACTCGTACACTCCTTCAATCAACTGCCAGTTCTATAAATCGCTAAGTGTTTTTTTATCCCTGAAGAGGTTATACAATCACGCAAACCGAGTACTTTAGGTAAAGAAAAACTGCCACAGTTAAAAAAAAAAAAAATGATCTCAACTATTACTACAGCTTACGACGAACGAGCCTCAGCCTGATGGCGTACTCACCCGGACGGGGCGTGGAACACAGGGCACGCCGGCATCTGGATCATGGCGGCGATGATGGCGCAGGTCGAGTGCAGGTAGCGAAGAGCGTTGAGGCACAGGTCGTCCCCAGCCACCAGCTCACCCCAACCCACCACACGTTCCTCACCCACCAACTCGCTCACGTCAGCACTGCCCCCTTCCAATGATGATTAGTATTAGTCATTTGAAGACTCATCACGACTTCTCGTGACATTCACCAATGAGTCAATTGCAACAATAATATATTTTGGTAAAACCTAAATTTATTTTAATTAATTAACTTTCAGGATTACCGAAGGTTCATTATTATGTATAACAGAAGTTTTTGAACAGACCTATTCAATTAGACAGCGCAAAAATAGTGTAAATAAGATACACTTTTCAAAAATATGATGCAACTTAACATTGTCTGTCACAGCGGAATGATTTTTTACAGCTGTGATCTTTTACAGCGATGACGATAATTAGGACTTCAGTTTGAATTACGAAAACAACATTCTTGCTAAGCTTCGTATTCTTTTCGCCTTAGGATGGATAGAAGACATTCGGAGATGCGACGTTGAGATGCGCGAAAGATGTGTGTGGTGTGCACCGTGTGGACGGGTGTCTGAGGAAGTGTTGCGAGTGGTGGAAAGATGATGTTAGAATGGCAAAAGATCTGTACAATTGTGGAGTGGTTGCAGACGCGATCCGTAGTAGCCTATGACAACTATAGGGAAAAGAGACAGGAGGTGAAGCGTGTGGAGAGCCGAGCAAAGAGGTGAGGAGGGTGAGGAAGGGGGAGACTGGGAAAGAGTAGGTGATGAAAAATGTAAACGGCCGGTGGTCGATAGAGACAGTGATGTACGTAAGAGGTGGGATGAGTGTTTTCGGGATTTGTTGATTGTTGGGCATGTCAGAAAGGTTAACTTTGTGCACGGAGGACGGTTTTGGGAGAAATAAATTGTTGCTGGCCATACTAAGGACGATGTGCAGGAGGTGGTGATGGTCGTCGTTAATAGGGCAAACTGTTACACGACACCAGTCGTTATAGCTCCTACATCGAAAAGTATGGAGTTGAACAACTATTGAACAAATGTTTTTGCTCCCTTTATATGTTAATAGATACTATCTGTATATAAACCGTGTTGGTACAAAAATGGACGGAACATGTGCAGCGACGCAACAAAGTGTACCTATTCCAAAAAGAATCCTGTGTCAATTAAGTTGTGAACTCTTTTTGTACACAGATTTTAAACCGGCAGGTAAAATATTTATGTTCAAATTTGATATTTCTATTCTATGGACATTCAAACCCATGACAATACCCAGCCGAGCTTCCAGTCAAATAGTACACAGTGCGCCACCGACCCTCTATACTCAATTACGTTCGGTGCCAGAAGCACATTGAATCCAGTGCACTAGAAAGCTTTGACACTCTAATCTAATCTATACTCGATTAACATCGTTCAAATTGGGTACCTCGATTTAAGAAGCCATACTGAACATCATATTTCTATTCATTAACAAGGTGAATTTAATCTTATCTGCGCGTCCATTTCAAATTAGGTAACCTCTACGGTAGTTGTTAAGCCTTATTCATGTAATTGTGAGTATTCGTGAGACGGTTATTTGAATTTCCTTCTCTATGAAAGCGGCTGGAGCCTGTGGCCTGGTATTTGTGATCTAGCAAATAAGATTGCCGGCAATTAAAAATTGAAACACTGTTCATGCGCTTCTTGCTTGGAATCCCATTATGTCCCCCAGCTGGTTCACGTAGCCGACCGTGACGTCATTCTGATTGCCATTGAACTGTCCGTTTGCCAGTGTGACTGGTTATAGGTGTTTATGACAGTTCGAAACATGAATAAAAGAAATAAAAAATTACTGACATTTTGAGTGTATTAATTACGAATGTTATCTGAAGAATACATGCAAGTCCCGGCTGGTGCGAATAATTACGTCAGAGATTTGTGGAGGAATCGTGTAGGAATTTAGAAGTCCCTAAATAATCCAAATATTAATTTTCTACATAATTTTGTTTGTTGAAGTGCGGTGGACATTGTGTGTAATACTGCAATTGGAGTATTCGTCTTTCGTCATGCACGCATTCATAATTTTTTTCTGAACTCTTTAGTGTTGGGAAATCTACCAATTTTGTCAATTTGAAATACGACGCACAGATCATGGAAATTCACTGGCCTTACCTAACGTTTTCGGGAGATTTCAACATTGGTAGCAGATTTTCTACCGTAAAAAGTACTCCATAA
>SDVV010028815.1:0-11904 GCA_016164225.1 Gammarus roeselii
GCCTGGTCACGGTCTATCAATCACCAAGCCAAGAGTAGAGGGAGATAGGAGTAGGATGGATCTGCCTGGTCAAGGTCTATCAATCGCCGAGTCAAGGGTAGAGGGAGATAGGAGTAGGATGGATCTGCCTGGTCAAGGTCTCTCAATCGCCGAGTCAAGGATAGAGGGAGATAGGAGTAGGATGGATCTGCTAGGTCAAGGTCTGTCAATCGCCGTGTCAAAGGGAGAGGGAGATAGGAGTAGGATGGATCTGCCTGGTCAAGGTCTATCAATCGCCGAGTCAAGGGTAGAGAGAGATAGGAGTAGGATGGATCTGCCTGGTCAAGGTCGATCAATCGCCGAGTCAAGGGTAGAGGGAGATAGGAGTAGGATGGATCTGCCTGGTCAAGGTCTATCAATCGCCAAGTCAAGGGTAGAGGGAGATAGGAGTAGGATGGATCTGCCTGGTCAAGGTCTATCAATCGCCGAGTCAAGGGTAGAGGGAGATAGGAGTAGGATGGATCTGCCTGGTCAAGGTCTATCAACCAATTCGTTGAATAAACTAGACGTGGATGCTGGACGAACTAAAAATATGTGATGATAGACGTATAAATTGAATGCATTTATTCAATCTTTGAACCAGTCAGCAAAGGCATGCTTCGAGTAAGAACACATTAGCTCACAAACATTTTAACTCTTCCTGCCCTGACGTCTTCCTGTTTTAATGCCTTCCTGCCCTGACGTCTTCCTTTTTTAATGTATTCCTGCCCTGACGTCTTCCGGCCCTGACGGCCCCTGGCCAGACGTCTCTCTACCCCGATATCTTCCTAGTCTATAATCTTCCAGCCCTGACGCCTTCCAGCCCTGACGCCTTCCAGCCCTGACGCCTTTCAGTCCTGACGCCTTCCAGCCCTGACGCCTTCCAGCCCTGACGCCTTCCATTCTTGAAGTCTTCCAGTCCTGACGTCTTCCTGCCCGGGCGTTTTATTGCACTGACGTTTTATTGCAATGATGTCTCTTTGTCTTGAAGTCTATTTGCCTGGCGTCTCCTGCCCTGACGTTTTCGTGTTCGGATTTTTTCATGGTCAGACGCATTCCAAATCTGACGTCTACTATTCCTGAAGTTATAAACTGTTTTTGACGTCAATGTAATGGTCTCTGTCGATGGTAAATGATGCATGTGGTTTTTGTATTATTCGAAATTAGCAAGACAGGTGCGACACAAGATTAATTTGTGATACTCATAATATCATATTTTCAATGTATCGTATTTAAAAATCGTTTCTGAAACTGTATTTGAGATCGTCATTGAAACCCCCACCTTCCGTGCGACATTGAGATGATGGGAGGTTTCTATTCCTTAAGCTAACAGCGTCCTACACTCGAATGGGCGTGTCACGCATTTTCGATTACCCAACCAAGAGTCAACTTAGCTATTCTGTACCCTCGAAGGCTAAAGTCTCACCGATAGACGGTATTTTCTATACAAAGATTTAGGAGAAAAACACACGGCCCAAGACGGCCCTTTAGAGTCGAGGTTGTCAGGCCGAAAACGTTTACGCTGTACAGTTATCACCGAAAAGCGTTTGGAGCCGTAAGCTGTTCCACAGACATAACTCAACACTCGAAAGTATCCAGGAGAAATTCTGATACGGCGGAAAACATTTACGATCGAAAGCTAAGGGCCTGGAGCGCAAATTGTGGTATTTCATTTTACGTCAAAATCGCTTAGCACCGAAAGTCGATAGGATCGAATCATTTACTGTTAGCCAACCAGACGTCGTTGAGACAAGCCGATGGCCCCGTTTGTAAGAAGAACAGTTATACTGCAAAATCTTGTTCACTGTAAGTAACGAATTAGAAACAAGATAACTAAGTAGCTGGTGGCCTCTCGCTGCAGTTGGTCGTGCGCCCAACCGCCTTGGAGGCGCCATCTAAGCACTAGCTGAGCCCTTAATATGAGAACCTGAAGAGAAGTGCTGCAAGAACCGGGCGAGATCAGTACTACGAGCCGCAAGTACCATGCGAATTTTCCATCATGATGTATTTCGAACCGTTATCAGATATGAGACCTAAGATACGCTGACGCGTTGGAGCAGCGACACCTACAAATTACTTGCAAGGTACAGGTTGCCTTTTAATGGCCAATACCTCAATAGGTTTGTTGAAGACATCCACATAAGAATACCATAATCGAAGGGTAACGTGCTGAGTCGCTCCAGAAGCAATTTAGCAGGCTGGTAGGAAATACACAAAAAGGTTCCTTGACATGCATAATAACTATAAAAGGGTTTATAGAATGACGATGAATGTGTGCGTATATTTATCATGAGTTACCAGAAATGTACAATGCAGTGAATAAGTAAAATATAAGCAAACGGTTCTAACACAGGCCTCTTCCTACACTGATATCGGCGGACGTCTTCATGCCCTGACGTCCTCTTATCCTGACGGCTCCGTGTCCTAACGTCTCACTATCCTGCCTTCTTCCTGCTCTGGCGTCTTGTAGTCCTGGCGTCTTCCTGCCATAACAGCTCCCTGCCTCTCTCCCGGCTTCTTACCTGGCCGCTATGACAGGAAGCCTCCGGTGTTGGTCACAGCCTGTAAGCGTCCTTGACCCTTGAGGATCACCAAAGAGACAACGGAAAGGTGGTGGTGGTGGCGCAACTGCTGCTGCCGGCACGGCTTCTGCTGCCAGTGTTGCACACGTCGCTGCTGCCACTGTTGATCCTACCCCTAATACTGCTGATGCTGCCACTGCTGCTGGTGCCAGTGCTACTGCCGGCACTGCTTCTGCTGCCAATGTTGCACACGTCGCTGCTGCCACTGCTGATACTACCGCTGCTTCTGCTACTACTGCTGCGGCCTCCACTGCTCCTGCTGTCATTGTTGCACACGTCGCAGCCGGCGCTGTGGATACTAAACCTGCTGCTACTGCCGCCGCCACTGTTAATGCTGCTACTTTTGCTGCTGCTGCCACTGCTGCTGCTGCTGCCGCCGCCGCTCTTATTGCAGTTACTTCTGCTATTACGTTGGTGTTCCTCTACAGAATTTACAGCATGACCTTCCACATCTATTTTGTTCGTTCTGGCCTGGACCGAGTTGGGTGCCAGATATACTACTGCTTATGATGCGTCGATAGTGCTAACTTTACTTATACTGGATATGATTTTTTCTCGGATTATTTGCTTCCGGCAGCTGCTAATTTTCTGCTCTGGTATCACGAAGGGACAGACTGAATTTATACATAGCGTGCCTAACTTAAGAGAACTGTAATAAGTGAGTGGTACGAGGACCGCATCTTTACTTATGATGTACTTTACCATAATGGCGTTGCGTAGCTACGCAATAAAACTGAGGAGTGACATCAATATCAATGAACACACAATCTGCAGCTTGGCCATATATGCTTTGTAACATCACCAAAACTTGATCATGGGAGTCAAACGAGTTGTTATATACTGCTGGAAGAGTGGGCATGTTTTTCTTCACCACTGCGATATTTAGTTCAATAAAAACTGTACATCTTTGCTCGCATTGAACGGTTTAATTCGTTGAGTGTCGATCCCAGCGCTCAATTCTTCTGCAACTTGCAGCCGCTAAAAAAAAATTATCAGCCGTCGGTGCGCACTTTGCTCTTCGCTTCCCTCCATCCCACCGCAAACCAAGACAGACAGATTTAGTCACGCTCCCCGCCTCACAATCTCCTCCGTCGCGGACTTGCGCGGTCATGAAGGTTTCCGTTTTCTTATCATGCCTTCCAGCAGCTCTTCAACGGACTAGGACCAACTCTCCAGCCTGACATCTCGGTAGCGACATCTCAAGGCGGAAGATAGGTATTCTGGGTACCAATCTTGATAATACCAAACTTCAGCCTTGAGATGTCGCACCGTCCGGGTTACCGTAACCTAGCTATTAGTAGTAGTAGTTGGCTTGGGACGGGCTGAAGAGTTCCTTCTTGCAATACTTCAAAATTGAATTTGCAATACAACGTGCCCTGTCTAAGTGTCACGCCCATCATTCCTGGGCTACCAACTGCTCAATGCTCCAACCGAGGTTGTTGCCACCTATGGCGCCACCAATAGCCCATGCGCCACATCTTCTTAGTAAAGAGGATTAGTCTACCCGAATATACGTGTTCACGTTATTACTGTTAGCCACATCATGTTGCAGGCGGCTCGAAATTGTGGGTATCTTGATTGGAAAGGAAGTTTCGTCCACTGTTAATCTGTATGGTTGTGGCGGCAGTTTTGTCCATTATTTCTATTCCTTGTGTTATAATATCAGTCAAAGAGCTTCAGGGCTAACCCTAATAAGCCCATTCAGGTATTTGAAGGATTCTATTAACTGACCTATAGCTAAGTCGTCATACTTCCGGAATCATATTTGTTGCTTGTGGCTAAACACGTTTCGTCTCATTAATATCCTCTCCTAAGCGAGGGGACCAAAATTGCTGAGCAAATTTTATTAACAAGTTCCTGGACTAAAGCAGTAGTAATTTCTGAAAATAAAGCCATAAACGTTTGATTCTTCGAATTGAGATCTTTGGTGATTTCGTTGTTGGTCGGCTGCAGTCACGTGCTAATCCACCCTCACGTAAGCTGTCTTCCTATTGTGTGCTCCTATGTTCACGACAGTTAATTTTTCAATATTAAAGTTCAGTTGACACTTTAGGATCAGTACACCTGTTATAAACTTGTATTGTTACTAGTCGTTAATTAAGACTCATAGGTGGTGCAAGGGTTAAATTAATAGGCGAAATGTTTTCAAATTATTTTGAATAGTAAAACAGGAACACATAAACGGGGGCAGCTACAAGTCAAATGGGAATGATTAATTTTGTGTAGCTGATATGATAACTGAATATTGCACCAACACGAAGGCTTATAGTTGTAAACGAGTAATAGAGTAAAAAAAGACTGTGCGTCGTGAACAAGATGTGTTCCCTTGCTGTCGCATCTCCACACTGCCGAAAAGACCTGAAGTGCCCGAAAGGGAGGCGCGCCTGATCTAAGAATAGAGGCGCGAACTGTCCAATGAGGAACGGCCCAACAGTTTACTAAACTCTACAGGGGCATGTCATCCTAATTCTTTGATTGTTATTGGCCACGCTTCGCAGACTCCGCCTTAGATTAGAATAAACATAAGCCTTCTTGTGTTATTTTTATGTCGGGCACAAAACTGCTGATCTCCTCACTACGGCAGGCAGACACAAATTACCCCCCACTCAACGAAGGGTCTCGGACAAGTAACCAAATCCAAGGGCACACATATGTTTGGTGAAGGGAGCACTTTCAAGGGATGGTAGCCTTACCCAGCTGCTCGCACCGTGAGAAACTCGAATTTAGCAACATGTTATAGGCGTAAAAACGGAGTGCTATAACCCACCAGTTGATTAAAATCTCTTTGGATTGTAATGCAATCGTGTCCACAGTCACCTTTAGAGCAGAGCTCAGTGTTATCTGCAAATTGGGATAACTTGCTGTCGGTGCCACTGTCGAGGTCATCTCTATAGATTGTAAAGAGAAGGGGCCCAAGAACCCTGCCCTGGGGTACTCCAGATGTTACCTTAGCCTACTGATTTATTCCTGGGTCGACACAACGGCATTGAACCCTCATCAACCTTTGGCAGTGCAAACGATAATCATTCCAGAGCGAAACGAAATGCGCCAACCGGCTTAGAATGCGCACAATTCAGGGCGAGGTCAACTGCGCCACTCGGCTTAGAATGTTCCAAGACATGATCAATTCATTTCATATGATTAATTTTAGTACATTAGGGTTTTACACTCGTAAAAACACTCTTTTGTCGTGTTCTGTTTCTCTGCACGTTTCATTCCATGTGTACACGAGCATTATTTTCTTTACGGTTAGTTCACTATGTATTAATCCTCATGAATATACAAATCTTTTCTGGCCCTAACGGACTATCAAGTTGGGCCTTTTGAGTCTCAGTGACTGAAAGAGAGCGCGGAAAATGATTTCTTTTGATGGGTTTATTTTCTCGGTTGACCGTTTCCTGTGGACAACATACTGCACATGCGGCACAACATACTGCACAACATACTGCACATCATCCTGAAAAACATACTGCTTAACATAGGCCAGCTGCACGTTATACTGCACAACATACTGTACCCTATAGTGCACAACATACTGTAAAAAATGCTGCACAACATACTACACAGCAAACTGCGTAACATGCCGCACAACAAACTGTGCAACATACAGAACGACATACTGAACAACATACTGCACAACATACTGCATGTACTGCACATTCGGGAGCAGTTCAAATTAATTTGGAGAGCGTCTGTGCCTAATGCTGGCGGTGCGAAAACTTTTCATCCCAAATTTAATTAAGATGTTTTGGCGAACAGCAAAACGCTACAATTCATTTATTGCATAAGGTATCTAACCCTGAGATACATTAGCTGACTCTACAGCATCTAATCCACCAGAGGGAACGTTAGTTTGTTATGCACGTGCAATCCATTTGGCCCCAACCAGCGGCTTGGGAGCTGGCCAAGAATGAAAAGTCAGTTTGGCAACAGCGAACACAATGGCGTGACGCAGCAGTTCCTACTCTAAAGTTCTTTGCGCGAGGTCTCTCAGCGTCGATTGATTGCTGTACCGGAAAGTAAACTACTCAAAGCAGGCGGAGGAGGGTGGTAGGTATAGGTACAGAGCATTTCTTTGTATTAACATTCTCTTGAACATGTACGATTTTTGGCCGAACGTCAGTCGCTCACCCAGTCTGTAGGTTGCTCTTGAAGGTGACAGTAGCTATGAAGTGGTCCAGTCTCCAGGTACACCTTTTTCAAGCAGCCTACGAACTTCACCAATTAATACGAGTGCGAACACATAACATGTGTAAAAAATCATGATATGCAATACTCTTCCAATTCTTTCAAATATGACGACATCGTATGAAACATTTCCATCCTCCTATAATTTTATTTCGAATTCAACTTTGAGGTCAATTTCCCTGGGTCATTAAGCTAGGAACTTTTCTATCATCCAACCCCAATTACATTACAAATTCAACTTCAAGTCGAGTTACCTGGTACACCTCGCTGTTAGAAACGGAGGCCTTGATTCCGCCTAGTCACGAAGGTGACGGGTTGAGGATGTTCCGCGTCCATCAGCCCATCCGTCCATTCGAGTGGAGGATGGGCAACCAACCACCGTCGCCTCAGACAGTTGAGTAACCAAGAACAAGGGATGCAAAGGGCTAAGCCTTGCAATGGTGGAGTGTAGCATCTAGCGCAAAGAAATTGCGATCGTTGGAGGTAGCTATATTATTCTAACAATGAAGAGTTACTGAAAAAACATGTTACCTTGTTATATGGTAAATGCATCGATTAATCTTCATAACCTACATGTATGCGTTTTCCCACTACATGGAGAATGTAGCAATGTACAGAAGCGAGCGAAAATTCCTTAATGATTTAAAACCAAGTGAAATATTCAATGTGCATTTTCCGCTCTATATTTGAACTCATCGGAAATGTGATTAATATTACCCATTAAGAAAGTTTCTCCACACATAATACCGTAAGAAATTTTTATATGAATATAAATTCCACGTTGGGAAAGTGGAATTTGTTTTTTCCGATTACAGACTAACCATAAACGAATTTTTGCTCGCTGCGGTACATATTCCTTTTGTCATGGGTGTGATCCTGCAATTGATTGGTATGGGATCCTGCACGAACGTGATCCTGCAATTGATTGGAATGTACACTGCAGCTACATGCACTCGCTCTACAATTTTTCTAATTTCATGGATGCAAAGTACATCCAGACCGTAACATGCTCCAAGCTACATGCATCCGCTTATACTCCCTAGTTTACTGCACATCAAACTACACAACACACTGCATACTACTAAGTACAATCACAATCGCAACATGCTCCCAACGACACGCATTCGCTTACACGCCCTTTATGCACGCATGTATTTAAGTTGGTACATCATACGCTCAATCTTGATTAGTACCTTTTCGGAACATGTTGTCGTGTAGATTATCAGGTCAAATCTAGAGGTTAAACGACTTGCGTTTTGCGGTGCATTTTTTATGAAGATCGCAAAAATCGGTTGCAAGCAGTTCCATTAGTTTCCTTTTAGGAACTCCTTGCTCATTGGAGAACATGTTTTGTTTATGTGCAAATTATGTCATGAGGGTAACCGCCTGGTGCGTGGTAGGTCATCGATGTAAGTTACACCTTGAATTAGTGATTATTAGTTGAGCAACAAAAAACAGAGTTCAAAATACCGATGTAGATATGCGAATCGTGATCGTTGCCCTCGTCACAAGCAAGTCGCAAAGCAAATCACTCACAAATTTCATTGTCACAAATCGGAAGCTAAAGATCAAGAGTTAGAGATGAATGATTTCGCTCGTGTATTTTTGTTGAAGTCGCTACAAAATGTCACCTTCCACAGTTAGTTCATTTTAAACCGCTGATTTTAAGCGTTCGATTGGGTGTCAATGGAATTTGTGTACGATTTATTTTAAGCGTTTAATTAACCTTTCAAACTCAGAATTAGTTTTAGACAAATTCTATAAGTCTCTATTAAAAAGTTATTTGAGTGATTCAAACTAGAGAAATAGATATCCAGAATGATAGAACTCATTAAAGTTCTTAAAAATTACATTTACCTCATGTATAAAAAAGACTTTGGTGACACGCACTCAATCAATTTGTAGCAAGGCAATACCTACATCCTCTAGTGCCACCCTCCCACGACCTGTACAGTTCAGCGCATTCTCGTGGCGCTAAGTAAAAAGAAGACATCCATCAATCTTCTCTGGAGCTGCGATGTTCTCGGGTGCACACGCGCCGTTAGGCCTCACCTAACGGGCCATCCTATCAGCAATCTTAGCATCCAACCGCTTGAGTGGCGGAAAGTAACTATTCAAGGGTTCTTTTCCGGGCCTACTGGGGAGCTTACAAAGACTCACGTTGGAGCTCCGTTGGAGATGAACTCTTAACCTAATCTAATCTCTTCTGCTCAGGGATCCCGTTTTTTTTAAGAGGAAGGACGAAATACGGTTGGATAGAAGCTGTGAAGAAACACAGAGGATGAGATATATCAGCGTCTAGGTATAGTGAGAGAACGTACATTGGATATCATGGGCGTGAGTGGAGAATCAATGTATCGTTCTAAACCAGAAATTACTTGTGCATTTGTAAGGAAACGCAGATTGCATACGGGTTGATACGGTCTGAAGAATACAGGTATAATGATAGTTGAGGAGGGTAAAGGCGAATAACAGGAGACAGGAAAGACATATAATTTTTTTAATGGATTTTTAATGATTGCACGGGTAATACATCTTGACTATGGCTTATGTAATAAATTGATGAGTAATTAACACAATGTTGCTAGAGATTCGTCATGTGCAAAGCACCACACACGATTCACAAGTTATGGTTCCCCACACAAAATACCGCTCAAGGTTCCCCGCAATACCCCGCGATGGAAATTCGGCCTCTCGACGACTGATGATAGGTCTCGAACATTCAGGTGTACGCTGGTGACCCGCGACCTGGGGGGTCGCTTCACTAGGTTGGCTCAACCCCACCGATACACAGCTGGTTGACGGTGGCCCATGCCGAGCCAGCTTAGAGCCACGGCGAACGACTTAATCGTGGCTCGCCAATGCGGTCGACTCCCCATGTTGTCGGCTCCTTCTCCAATCCCAACGATGAAACGGCCCCGGCCGCCCACTTGCCCCGCTGGAGCCTCAGTTGGCTCGTCCTGGACCAAACTCGCCACGGCAGCAATTTCCCACCAGTAGAAGCGGAAAAGAGGACACTCCTAAATTAATTGAACAACGGAGATGTTTAGCCTACAAAAAGGATGCTTGACTCGACCAATGGCAACCCGCCCACACCCTTGACGCCAAGTTCATTGGCCCTGCTTCTAGTTTCGTCACTACTGCTGCTACCACCGGCGATGACGTCATGGCCAGTCATTGAAATAACGCCTTTCTTTACACATTCAACGCACAAATCCTGTTATTTCAGTAAAACGGATGCAACTTTGTACTACTTATTATAAAAACTTTGACTGGGGGACGAAATCTAAAAGAAGTTTTATATGTATTCTTAGGTATTAGTTTTTTTCCTATTCCATTTAACCATGATAATACCATTCATATACGGACAATCCGTGCCGGCCAGGCAGAACTTAACAGAGATTATCACCTCACCGAAAGTCAGGAACATGTAGAGCAGGGTACTTAGTAGAGTGACACGGGTTTGGTTCCGCGGGCTGCTGGACCACTCTTATTGTCTCAAAGTTTTTAAAAAAAAATACATGGAAGCGCTTTTTTAGCAAGGTCATTTAACACGTGTCAAGTCCAACGCCCTGATCTACAAACGTAGAATATCCTGCATTAAATGATTAGCAAATGTTTTTCGGAACCGTGATTTTTTTAAACTGTACTTTCATGCCCGTTCTTAAACTATGTTTCAAAAAATATACTTTTATTTAATCTGCCAGGGAATTTTAAAATTAGAAGCCAAATGATTGAAAGAAGCAAACATCAGAAACACCCAAGATCAAAATAATAAATGCAGGAAACGTCAATGCATGATGAAACCAGGTGGGGCAGATTGTCTTGTTTATTATTGTCCCTTTAATTACATAAATACGTTCGCGCTGGCTTCCGTATTAATGATACGCCATTTTCCAAGAGCTTGCACTTTTTGCAAGGTGACTCATGATGTTTTGTTACGTCAAGCGGGCCCTGCAAACAATCCCTCTCTGTTTGCTCGTATAGAACCTTGACCAATCGGGAGCAACTTGCACAGAAGGACCACGAGTTAGGAACTTGGTGGGCACACGGTACATCTTTTCTTCTGGTCTAGGAAAGAAGGAGCCCAACTTAGCTATCATTAGCCTCTCGATTTCATTAGATTAGAGTGACAAAGCTTTTTAGCGCTATGGCTTAACCACTCAAAAGAAGTGAATTAGAACCGGTGTGCAAACAACTATTTAGAAGTTTAAAAATGATGACGTAGATACCATGGGAAGGGCACCAATCAAGAATGTTGCTGATCGAAAAGAGTACCGGTCAAAAGGGCGCTGATCCAGAAGGGCTATGCCCTCCTTTCCCATGCCCTCCTTTTCCTTGTTCACCCTCCGCATCCATTCCAGTCCCTCTTCTCCGCAGTGAGTTAATTTTGTGAACTTGAAAACGTGCCAAAAAAAATTTCCCTCGTGATGATCAAAATGCATGTTCCTGTTCACAGAGAGCGACATGCTGAGCCTGTTCGAAGAAGAGTAAATTCACGAAACCGAGAGAAACAGTTAAATTCTTAGTTTATTATGTTGCATCGCGTAAGGTATTGTAGACATGACTTGTCACATAACAAACACAGTTAGCTGATACCTGCATTTCACATTCCAGTTTCCCACCAATAGAACGGAGCCGCAACCTTACATGCACCTTTACTCACACCGGTACCGGTACTGTAGCCGCACCATAACCGCACCAGTACCGTAGCCGCAAGCTTACATGCACCTCTGCTCACACCGGTACGGAAGTTGGTCCCCGTGTCATCCTTCGTGTAGGTTCCTGTGTCGGTACCTGTGCTACTAGTGTCACGTTACCGGTGTCACGGTATCCGTGTCCCGGTACTCGAGTTGCGGTGGCCGTGTAACGTTACCCGTGTCACGGTACTCATGTTGCGGTACCCGTGTCGCGATTATCGTCTCGCGGCACCCGTGTTGCAGTATCCGGGACGTGGTACCCACCATGTCGCGGTACGGTGGTCGCGGTACCTATGACGTGGTGCTGGTATCGCGGTATCTTTGTCGCGGTCCTCGTGACGCTTCAACCTTGTCGTGGTACACATGGTACACGTAATATATATAAATAATATATATTATATATATGCATATATAAT
>SDVV010028816.1:0-11904 GCA_016164225.1 Gammarus roeselii
GTGTCAATTATACTTCGCTGCATGAAACACGAACCGGCGGTCCACTGGAGATGATCTGTGACCAATTCAGCTTCCTTAAGTTTTCGCTGATTCAAACAGTGTATTAGATGATGAAGCTCATGTGTTAAATTTAAGAATTGAAAACCCATTGCCAGACGATAGAAATAAATGATTTAATAATAATACTAATAATATTAATATTGTTCCAAAAAATATAGAATAATAATAATAATGAGAATGAAATTATAATTTTAATTATTATAATAATAATAATAATAATAGTAATAATAATAAAATAAATTGAACAAAGTTTGCGACGATGACTCCAGAGACTGTGCATGCCCGACCTCCTAACAACTCATTGTTTGCATTAGCCAAGCTCTGGTCGCATGGCTTGGATGAACTCGTATTTTCAGTGAACGTTTTCCCGTCCATGTAGTGAACGCTTACAAATATTTGAAATTGATATAAATCATTACTTTAACCTCGAATGATCCATCACTCCCACAACGCAGGTCCATTTAAGATTTGTTCATATAAAACACTTTTGTTCTCCCACCTTTCGCACCAATACCGTTTCCCGCCCCATTTGTAGGTCACTACTTCTGAGCTGCCATTGATTTATGGGCTCTCTGTTACCCAATAGAGGCCGCGGATAACATTATTTGACGGGGCAACTTTGGCCTCCGCTGCTGAGTTTAGAGGTCATAAACCTAGCAACGGTCTCGCACGTAAGACCCTCCGTGACGACTCTCTTGCCAATAACACCCGCTTGAAGCTAGGTCATGAGCCCTAAATGGGATCTAAGTGCAGGCCTCGCCGCTATGACCCAGATTTGATTGTGTTAGATATAACGGCGATATAGAAGTATTTTTGGCCATTCAAAGCTCGAAAAAATAGGCAAAAGTTTTTAACGTTGACCGGATAAGTCAATGATGAGGCTCATCGTAAACGGGTGGAAGTATTAGGGACGCGAGAGGAGTAATAGATGGGATAAAGATGGAATTACATTAGATAAAGGAAACAAAACGACCACAAGTGCTCATGTCGAATAGGTTAATTGAAAGAAAGGTGGGGGATAGTCAACGAAGTTTTATAAATTCACGCACACGTACAGGAAAGGTAAGGATAAAAGGATAGAAAAGGGAATGTCCATAGTTACATACAGGAAAAGTGAAGATAGAAGGATAGGAAAGAGAATATCCACAGTTACATACAGGAAAAGAAAGAATTAGAGGATAGAAAAGAGAATGCCACAGTTACGTACAGGAAATGTATGGATTAATGAATAGAAAAAATAATGTCCACAGTTACATACAGGAAAAGTAAGGTTTAAAGGATAGAAAAGAGAATGTCCACAGCTTCTATCACCAGTACCTACTGGTTACCTCCCCTCCCACTACTACCCGGGGCAAGAATTGATCTAATTTCAGGATATGGGCGCATGGAGACGGGAAGCGAACAATTAGGGTTGAGGCTGTACAGAAGTCTTCTCAGACTGTCGAGCAGAGATGGACACCCTCATACCCTCAACGGTCTCATGCTTTTCCCTCTAGCGGTTGGGGGTCATGAGGCCTCCAACTAGGTATTGCGCGAATTTCGAAAGAAGCATTTGAGGTGGGAGATTACCCGGGTAGTGGTCCTCCACCAAGGGATCAAAAGAATAAGACTTCTGTACACTCTTGGTTCATTGGGGGCTGTTGCTTTTCAAGGTGAGACGTCGGAGAGACCTCTCCTAAGGATAGAACTTCTCTTGGCTGATTTAGAACCGATATAAAAATGGGCAGACGAGTTTTGAGATTTTTACAAACGCACGGATTTAAGTAGCACCGCGCCCAGTTACCTGACAAGTGGTGCTCCCCCAAGTGTTTGAAAGAATAAGTCTTCTGTGCACTTGATGTTCCTTGAAGAACTTTTTACCTTTGAAGAGTTGCACTGGGCAGCTCCTGAGTTTATGATCAACAACAACAATATTTTTTTTAATTTTAAACAATAACGCAGATTTTAATAGAAAAAATGGCAGGAAACAATCAAATTTCGAAATAGGCATAACACCGCAAATACCATCGTGTTGACCGCAACAATGGTCATCTTAATGTCATGCATGACGACAACTCTAACATTTGTGGGAAGGAGGTAAATAGCTTCCATGTCGATCTGCTCCTAGCAACACAGGGTCCTGCCCTGGATCTGTGCTGCAGGAAAGAAGACTGTGTCTTCTCCCCACTGCACCGGTCACCGCTCTGGAACAGAATCTGCTGCGGATGTGAAAATTATGTTAGTCAGTTTTCTGTTATTTATTTCGTTTTCCCTCCTGACACACAGAAAGAAGAAAAAAATTATGTTCTTCCGAATCTACTCAGCGATCCTGTTCCAGAGGTGCGAATACGATTACTGGATACCATTGGGGCTTAATGGTGGTTGTGTTAACGATGCGGACTCACACCCAATACCAGTCCCCCTTGCATGGGTTATTATTACTGCCCATCTTGGAAATCGTACCAAGATGGGCAATAATAAGGTTAATAATAATGCCTAATAATATGCTATCCTTCCTAATCTACGCCGCCCCTTCGAGTTTGGTCGACGGGCCCTCCCTTGGTGCGGCTTTGATTTCCGGACACCACGGGATCTGCATCTACTTGTCCCCGCTCATGGTTTCGGACAGCAGGTGGCCTCTCAGGATAACGGGATTAGTTCGTGCTGATAAGGGGCCTAGGTCGAGTTGCAGTGGCTGCTCAGACCCAGTACCGGTGCCTCTGACGTTTGCAAGTGTTTACACGCGGGCTTGATAGTGGATGTGTGTTGCCATAATGCACTCTCCCCCAATACACCATCAGCGGCACCAGCAGCACCAACACCACATCAGCAGCACTAGTACCACAAACGGCATCTACGATATCAGCGACACCAGTAACATCAGCTGCGCCAATGACATCAACGTCACCTACATCATCAGCGACACTAACACCATCAGCGACACCAACACCCTCAGCGACACCAACACCATCAGCGGCACCATCCGTCGCACCATCAGCGGCACCATCAGTAACATCATCAGCGTCAGCAACACCATTAACCGCACCAGTACCTCCAGCGGCACCACACCATTAGCAGCACCAAAATTATCAGCGACAACTGAACTATCAGCGGTACCAACACCATCTGCGGCACCAATACCATCAGCAGTCCCATCAGTAACATCATCAGCGTCAGCAACACCATTAGCCGCACCAGTACCTATAGCAGCACCAACACCATCAGCAGCACCAGAATTATCAGCGACATCTGAACTATCACCGGCACCGACATCATATGCGGCACCAACACGATCTGCGGCGCCAACACCATCTGCGGCACCAACACTATTAGAGGCACCAAAACCATCTGCGGCACCAACACCATCAGCGGCAGCCACACCATCAGCGGCACAAGCACCATCAGCGGCACCGACACAATCAGCGGCACCATCCGGCCCACCATCAGCAGCACCAACACCATCAGCGGCATCAACACCATCAGCGGCCCCAACACCATCAGCGGCACCATCCACTGCACCATCAGTGGCACCAACACCATCAGCGGCTACAGCACCATCAGCATCACCGACACCATCAACAGCACCGACACCATCTGAGCAACAACACCATCTGCGGCACCAACACTATTAGAGGCACCAACCCCATCAGTGGCACCAACACGATCTGCGGCGCCAACACCATCAGCGGCACCAGCACCATCAGCATCACCGACACACCATCAGCAGCACCAACATCATTGGAGGCACCAACACCATCAGCGGCACCAACACCATCAGCGGCACCATCAGTGGCACCAACACGATCTGCGGCACCAACACCATCAGCGGCACCAGCACCATCAGCATCACCGACACACCATCAGCGGCATTAACACCATCAGCGGCACCAGCGCCAGCACCATCAGCATCGCCGACACACCATCAGCGGCATCAACACCATCAGCGGCACCAACACCGTCAGTGGCACCATCCACAGCACCATCAGCAGCACTAACACCATCAGCGGTACCAACACCATCAGGGGCACCATCAGTAACATCATCAGCGTCATCAACACCATTAGCCGCACCAGTACCTCCAGCGGCACCAACATCATCAGCAGCACCAGAATTATCAGTGACACCTGAACTATCTGCGGCAGCAAAACTATCTGCGGCACCAACACTATCTACGGCACCAACACCATCAGCTTCACCATCCGCCGCACCATCAGCGGCACCAACACCATCAGCGGCACCAACACCATCAGCTTCACCATCAGTAACATCATCAGCGTCCGCAACACCCTTAGCCGCACCAGTACCTCCAGCGGCACCAACAACATCAGCAGCACCAGAATTATCAGTGACACCTGAACTATCTGTGACACCAAAACCATCTGCGGCGATATCAGTGACAAAATCAGTGGCACCATCAATGACACCATCAGCTCACCACAAGCTGCACCATCAGCGCCACCAGTGGTACCAACATCGCCACCATCAGCAGTACCTTCAGTGGCACCATCAGCAGTACCATCAACGGCCCAGCAATTAAATTCCTTGCGATTCCTTACGATACCTTGCGATTCCTTGCGATTCCTTACAAATCCTTGCGATTCCTTACGATTCCTTGCATTTCCTTACGATTTCTTGCAATTCCTAGCGATTCCTTGGAATTTCTTACGATTCCTTGCGATTCCTTGCAATTTCTTACGATTCCTTGCGATTCTTTGCGGTTACATACGATTCCTTGCGATTCCATGCGATTACTTGCGATTTCTTCCAATTCCTTGCGATTCCTTGCGATTCCTTGCAATTCCTTGCAATTCCTTGCGATTCCATGCGATTCCTTGCGATTCCTTGCGATTCCCACGCTTTAGTTAGAATAAATGCTCAGCTCGCGCGGCCGAACACCACAAATGAGATTGTAATTCTCAAAGTGACAAATTTCTTTGGACTTTAACCAGCCATAAGGAGAGAGAAGATTTTTTGATTATTACAAGGTAAGCGTCTTCAAATTACATTTGCATATGCAATGGCAGGACACATTTTGTTGGAGCTTAAGGCTTGGGTGTCGAATAGTGCTAACACTCACGCAATAGCACACGCTGACAACCTTCGGGTAAAAGCCACTGTTAGAAGCAGTGAGCTATGGTGCCAAGTATACTCGACGCCCTCGAGTGGCCACATGCTGGCTGCATTCGGGTAAAAGCCATTGTTAGAAGCAGTGTTAGAAGCAGTGTTAGAAGCAGTGAGCTCGAGACGACTTACGGGTCTTCTTGTATACGAGAAAAATTATGGTCATGCAAAATTGAAACTGTGCTGTACTTTATGATAAATATTTTCATATATTTTTACAAGGAACCAGCGATCCTGCAGTTCTTCGGCAGATAACCATTAGAATGAGACAAGCCACGACTTCAGAAGAACGTACTCCTCATTGCGCCACCGTCCGCCTGAGGGCGCTGCTCTCCCATCACAGAAGAGGGTAGTAGGCAAGCACCGTCAAATATTACCTTCTATTAAATACACAAAAATTTTACCAAAACTATATTTATGCGATGAGACCAAGCGCTTGAGTGATTCACTCCGGTATCCCAAGTACTACAATGGGTCTGATCGAACTCGATCCCACATAGGGATGACCTGAACTGCAACAGTTGCAACCGTTTATTACAACAAGAATGTTCAGTTTACATGTGGCGATTACATTTTTCGTAGCGTCGGAGGCAACACAACCCTAATTTACTAACCTATCGATTTTAGCTAATCCAAAATGACGTAAAATAAACACATCCATGTATGTAAAAAAATTAACTTCAAATATTCCGCAAGGTTGTTTCGCTGGTAATTCATCTGCTTCTAGCAAGAATACAACTATTAAGCGATAATACATCATTATTGGGCTGGCATGATGGATACATCATTAATGGGCTAGTATGATGGATACATCATTAATGGGCTAGTATGATGGATACATCATTATTGGGCTGGTATGATGGATACATCATTATTGGGCTGTTATGATGGATACATCATTATTGGTCTGGTATGATGGATACATCATTATTGAGCTGGTATGATGGATACATCATTATTGGGCTGGTATGATGGATACATCATTATTGAGCTGGTATGATGGATACATCATTATTGGGCTGGTATGATGGATACATCATTATTGGGCTGGTATGATGGATACATCATTATTGGGCTGGTATGATGGATACATCATTATTGGGCTGGTATGATGGATACATCATTATTGGGCTGGTATGATGGATACATCATTATTGAGCTGGTATGATGGATACATCATTATTGGGCTGGTATGAGGGATACATCATTATTGGGCTGGTATGATGGATACATCATTATTGGGCTGGTATGATGGATACATCATTATTGGTCTGGTATGATGGATCCATCATTATTGGGCTGGTATGATGGATCCATCATTATTGGGCTGGTATGATGGATCTATCAATATTGGGCTGGTATGATAGTAAGCATGACTCTTTCAGTTTGACTTAAAGACTGAAAGAGACATTCTGACGGCAAGCAAGAGTTAGAAAGCAGCCATTTCTAACGCAGTTGTAGTGAATACAAAATTTTACTACTGATCTCTAATAACATGTTACTGCTACGTTATTCGATTTGGTTTGTGATGATTGTGTACATCCTAGAGTTCCTTAGTTGGATTGAACTGATCTTGATCGTTGTTTCTGTATAACGCTTTGCTTGCGTGCAGGGCAATTACGCACGTACAATTAATCGCCCAGTTGCAGGATATTCATGGTTTAAAATGAAGATTATTGGACGAACTGAATGGGAGGATATTTATTGATCTAATAGCTTTATTTCCAGTAAAAAAAATTTTACGTTGTATTTACGGCTGGAACAACGAGAAATAAAAGGGTTTAACGAACAGATTGAGGAAGAAACGTATTATATTTATTCAATAGATCTCGACAATTTAGATGATATGCTGTGATTTTTGAATGATAGATTTTTATCAACATATACCCAAAGGAATTTAAAGTTGTTCACCTCATTAACTCTAACCTTTCCAATTTTTATGCGTGATAATTTGATTTTATGCTTGAAAGAGACTAGTTTGCAACTAATTTTGAGACGTAATCGATTACGGTAATTTGTTTGTGGTGTTCCAAGGGATGCAAGTCATAAGGTGCTTTCATCAGAAAAGAAACCGAAAAAGGAGGGTGCGTTATCTATAAAAATTAGGATAATTTTCGGGAAAAAACGATGCGTTAACTATACAAATTATAATTATTTAGAACAGCAGGGCCCTAAACAGAACCCTGAATAACACCATGACTATCATCGAACAGAGTGAATCGTATTTCTTCATCGTTCACAGTTGCAAATTGATGGAAGTTGGACGGACATGAGGCGAACCAATCAGCAGTGACTCCTCGTACTTAGTAAACCTATGATATAGATAATAAGAATTAATGATCACCCAAGGCAAATGCCTTACGAAAGTCGAGAAATAGAGATGATACAATGTAGTTTGAGTCCTTGTCATTGTATAGGATCTGCGAAGGATTCTTTATAGCTTGAGTTGTATCTTTATTGGATCTGAAGCAATGCTGCTCTCTAAGTAACGGAATAGTTGTTGTTTCTAATTTTTGTTTCAATATTATGGAAAATAAAGGAAGGACTGAAATGGGTGGTAATTTCCAGCATCAAGGGTGTCACCACCTTTCTGAAAGGCTGTCACTCAGAATTTTTTGTATGTGTTTGGAAAATTTCCTGGTATTAAGGATTTGTTGACAATTGACGATAGGATTGAGGATGATATATTAGTTACTTTCTGTATGATTCTGATGGAACAACTAATGATATTTCCAGATTTTTCATCATGAGATAAGATAATTGAGGTGATGTCCTGAGCAGCAACTGTTGAATAATATAAAGAATCAGCAAAATTGATATTTGATTGATATCTGAGATGGTCGTTTTCATAGGTACAAACACTATCAGCAATATCCTTCTCGACCTTCACAAAATATTCAATGAGTATATTTGCTTCATCATGATCTACTAAAAATTGGTTATTGGCAATGATAATTTTTGTAAATGTTGATCACAGTTATTGTTTGTGGTCTAAGTTTGTTATTGATCTCCTGCCACGTTCGTTTGAGATCTTTGTTGTATTCCGATAATTTATTTTCTCATTAATTTCGTTCAGAAGATCAAATTAAACCTGCAACGCGGTTTCCTAATTAATTCTATGTAACTTTTCGCATCTTGCCTTGCAAGAACATTAAACAAAAAGATTTCGCCCTATGATTTTTGCTTTAATATGATCGATAATCCAGGGTCTCGTTATGGCTCTGGGAGACACTGCTTCTGGTGTCAAAGCACGGCAAGAATTATAACTTCCATCTACTACTGCAGTTAATCGTTTGATAGCAATATCATAGTAATTTTCAAGGATGATTTCAATGACATCACATTGATTCAACTTGTCAAACAGATTTCCTATTGCTACAGCATTATTAATCTTAATATGATTTGTTATCTTTTTTCAGACGTTTCTTGAATCAAACTATCATTCAGAATTACAAAGATTGGCGGGTGGTCTGATGTATCAGTTATTAAAGACAAGCAGGTGGTCTGATGTATCAGTTATTAAAGACAAGCAGGTGGTCTGATATATCAGATATTAAAGACAAGCAGGTGGTCTGATATATCAGATATTAAAGACAAGCAGGTGGTCTGATATATCAGATATTAAAGATAGGCAGGTGGTTGGATATATTAGATTTTAAAGATAGGCAGGTGGTCGGATATATTAGATTTTAAAGATAGGCAGGGGGTCTGATTTATCAAATATAAATATGCCAGAGTTGTTGTTATGCGGGTTTGTTATGAAAATATTTTCTATTAGTGTTGCCTTATCTCTGGCTTTTTCTATTCTACTTGGTCTTAATATTTGCTGTAATAATGCAAGGCTGTTCATTAAACATATGGATTCTAAAGCATTTTTGTGGCTTTTAATTCATGATATCTCTTTTAATATCTCCACATAGACTAATATGCTCAGCCTTTATGTCGTTACAAGATTGGATTATTTCATCTAATGTGTTAATGAATAGATTAGGGCTAGCGGATGGTGGCTCGTGAGCTGTAGCAATGATCATATCTAGATTATTTAGCTAAATTTCAACAAAAAGTGTTTTGATGATCATTTCAACAGCGTACGAGCCACCATCCACTGACCCTAATAATAATGTATGTTAGATCATTGCTACTGCTTAAAAGCCGCCGTATAATGTTAGAGGCTTATAATAATCAGAAAAATAACTGCGGATTTCTCCGCGACGTCTACCATCAGTTCTGAATAAGTGGAAGAAATTAGAGTGTTTAAAATGAAGCAAATCTTTTTGGTTCTTTCTTGTTTAGCCAGCTTGGCCAGCCAGCTTGGCCAGCCAGCTTGGCCAGCCAGCTTGGCCAGCCAGCTTGACCAGCCTGCCTGGCCAGCCTGCTTGGCCAGCCAGCTTGGCCAGCCAGCTTGGCCAGCCAGCTTGGCCAGCCAGCTTGGCCAGCCAGCTTGACCAGCCTGCCTGGCCAGCCTGCTTGGTCAGCCAGCTTGGCCAGCCAGCTTGACCATCCAGCTTGGCCAGCCAGCTTGGCCAGCCAGCTTGGCCAGCCAGCTTGGCCAGCCAGCTTGGCCAGCCTGCCTGGCCAGCCTGCTTTGCCCGCCAGCTTGGCCAGCCAGCTTGACCAGCCAGCTTGGCGAGCCAGCTTGTCTAGCCAGTTTGGCCAGCCAGCTTGGCCAGTCAGCTTGGCCAGTTTGTTGATTCTTGGTCAACCAGTTTCTGTGAAGCCAATTACACCGAGTTTACAATTGAGCGATGACAAAACATTATTGAAAAATTTAAATTGTAGGTAAAAGTATCTAAAGTATTTGTAGTACGGCAGTCTAATCTGTTAAAAGTATCTTTATTATATGAGTCACTCTTCTTCATAGTATTTATATCAAGATAAAGCACATTCAGATTGTTGGTATCAAATCAAATCAATTATCGTAAAGGCTTATTGAAGCAGCTACTATCTAACTCATTAAGAGTAATATGATGCAGGAATGGTAACTAATTAACCAGGAAGAGAAATATGATTCACGAATGGTAACTAATTAACCCAGGAAGAGCAATATGATACACGAATGGTAACTAATTAACCTAGGAAGAGTAATATGATACACGAATGGTAACTAATTAACCCAGGAAGAATAATATGATACAGGAATGGTAACTAACTAACCCAGGAAGAGTAAAATGATACACGAATGGTAACTTATCATTCACTGCTCTTCATAATAGGGGGACATGGTTTTTGCCATACGGCCAAGCGAGTTTGCCGTACGGCCAAGCGAGTTTGCCATACGGCCAAGCTAGTTTGCCATACGGCCAAGCGAATTTGCCAAACGGCCAGGCGAGTTTGCCATACGGCCAAGCGAGTTTACCATACGGCCAAGCGAGTTCGGCCAAAGGCCAAGCGAGTTTGCCATATGCCTACGAGTTTGCCATATGTTCAAGCGAGTTTGACATACAACCAAGCAATTTTTCCATTCGACCTAACGAGTTTGCCATACGGCCAAGAAAGTTTGCTGTACGGCCAAGTGAGTTTGTCGTACGGCCTAGCAAATTTGCCTAACCACCAAACGAGTTTGTCATACGGCCAATCGAGTTTGCCGTACGGCCAAGCAAGTTTGTCGTACGGCCAAACGAGCATGTCATATTACCAAACGAGTTTGCCGTACCGTCAAGCGAGTTTGCCATACGGCCTAGAGAGCATACAGCCAAGCGAGTTTGCCATATTACTAAACGAGTTTGCCATACGGCCAAGCGAGTTTGCCATATTACCAAACGAGTTTGCCATACGGTCAAGCGAGTTTGCCATACGGCCTAGCGAGCATACGGCCAAGCGAGTTTGCTATATTACCAAACGAGTTTGCCATACGGCCAAGCGAGTTCGTCATACGGCCTAGCGAGAACGAGTTCATTGTTACTATGTCTGTCTATGTCTTGCCAATTCGGACCAGTGCGAAGTACATAGTAAAATGAATGACTGCAATCTGCTGAAACAGTCAAAATAATACCAGATTTTTCTCCTGCATCCAATCGCCGGAATAAATATTCATGTTATAATTGTAGCTGGAGTAATAAGCTGCGTTGATTCGAGCACTTTTTCTTGTCTATCAATACCTTGCTATGCTATGAGATGTGAATAATACGGTGAATACAAACAGATTTTCTTGTCTATCAATACCTTGCTATGCTATGAGATGTGAATAATACGGTGAATACGAACAGATTTTCTTGTCTATCAATACCTTGCTATGCTATGAGATGTGAATAATACGGTGAATACAAACAGATTTTCTTGTCTATCAATACCTTGCCATGCTATGAGATGTGAATAATACGGTGAATACAAACAATTTTTTTTGTCTAACAATACCTTGCTATGCTATGAGATGTGAATAATACGGTGAATACAAACAATTTTTTTTGTCTAACAATACCTTGCTATGCTATGAGATGTGAATAATACGGTGAATACAAACAGATTTTCTTGTCTATCAATACCTTGCTATGCTATGAGATGTGAATAATATGGTGAATACAAACAGATTTTCTTGTCTATCAATACCTTGCTATGCTATGAGATGGGAATAATACGGTGAATACAAACAGATTTTTTTGTCTATCAATACCTTGCTATGCTATGAGATGTGAATAATACGGTGAATACAAACAGATTTTCTTGTCTATCAATACCTTGCTATGCTATGAGATGTGAATAATACGGTGAATACAAACAGATTTTCTTGTCTATCAATACCTTGCT
>SDVV010028817.1:0-11904 GCA_016164225.1 Gammarus roeselii
TGCATTTTGGGTTATGCATGATATGCAGTCTCTGTTATTCTTGGCACATGCGCATTTCTCGCATGTTCCACTATAACACATGCAGCAGGATTTGCTTCTGTTGGCATTGTGGCTGTGTGGCGACATGTCTTGGAGTCAAGGTTAAATCTCAGTGAAATGGACGACTTAGATATTTTTTTTTGTGGGAGGGGCTTAGAGATCGTCTTATTAGCTTATCATTTTAGGGCTCTGAGTTAACAGGAGGACCCGTGACCTTATATTGTACAGATTCGTGTGTGACTATTGCCTAGTGTTCAAACATAAATATTTTTTCAATCGCTCATAAACATTTAAATCTTTGTTCAATATATAAAACCAACTTATTCCTACTTGCTTTTAATTGAATGCCAACATTACAAACTCTTTGTAATAAGAAGAACTATAAATTCAGGAAAAGGCAGTGTCAATAATAAGCTATTATATAGTTTTAATAAATGCTGGCTAAGCCTATGCAAAGCTGTTTGATATTAACTTAATCGGAAGATGCAGGTACAGGATGTTATTCTATTGGTAGAAGGAAATTGCACCAAGGAATTAAGTTTTAAGTTATTACAATTGGTTTAAATTATCCAAAATTTTGTAATATATATAAATAATTCAGACAAGAAGGACTAATAATTCAGTTAAAAACTATAATAAAGGTAGACTGGCCGAAAAGAGATTTGTCAAAGCGTGAACCTAAAAATTAGGAAAGAAATACTCTCATAATTATTTATCTTAACTTAAAATTTGTGAGTTGTCGTTCATTTTACCATATGTTCCTCAGAGCCTCCCATTTGCGCGGTTGATGAAACATAGGCAGAAACGATAAAATAATATATTTTAGTGTATGAAGTACCTGCTGGTGAATTTGCAGTCCATAAGGTCGACAGGCTTAAACTGCGGGGCAATTTATTCGGGGAACCGGAAATAAGTCCTAAACTCAACACGGGAGGAGATGCAGTGGAAGAGAGGGCGGGGAAAGAGAGCAGCATCAGCTACTCATGACCGTAAGATGATGAAAGGCGCGCTCATGTGTACACATTAGTCGGAGCCGCACACAACTCCGATGTTTCTTGTAAGGTATGGTCCAAAACAGCAGCTAAAATGTAGATAATTTTGACATATAATTTTGAAGTAACAGGAAAAGAGATGTGATACCTTGGTTTTGACGATTGTCTATATATAATGGAAAAAATTGATATAATGATATGAAAAGCTGTCTGATATAAACTCGATCAGAAGATGCTTGTACAAGATATTATTCTATTGTTATAAGGAAATCGCACCAAAGAAATAAGTTTTAGGTTATAACAATTAGTGTATATTATCCAAAACTTTGTTAATATTGAGAAATAATTCAGACAACAGGGAGTAATAATTTCGCTGAAAATTGTAATAAATATTGACTGGCTAAAACGAGATTTGTCATAGCGTGAACTAAAAAAATCGGAAAAAATTATTCCCAAACTCAGTTTTCTTAACTGGAAATTTAGAGTTGCTGTTTTCCTTACAAGATAAGACACTATATAATAGTATCTTTTAGTGTATGAAGTACATAATGTGTGATTTTCAACCCGTAAGTTAGACAGGCTTATACTGCAGTAGCTACACAATTTATTTGAGGAATCGGAATGAACCTTAATCCCAAAAAAGTATAATACATTGAGCTAGTAAAAATAAACTGGATTCTGCTAACCCACTTGAACTCTGTTTTCATAGAACACAATATATTCAAGAAGACGGAATGAATCCTAATTCAGAAAATTAGGACGCTTTGTACCAAAACAAATTAATAATTTGAGGTATGAACTAAAAACAAGAGAATGTTGCCTAAAAGTTTGAGGAAAAAAACGTGAGTGGTACATTTACCTATTGTAAATATATATTTGCCTCGCGGGTTAGAAATGCGTACCCTTGCATGATGCGAGCGTATGAGCCAAAAACAGGAGAATTTTACTTAAATGTTTGGGAACAAAATTGTGAGCGTCAGGTTGGACTAATGAACAAATATATTTTTTCCCACTGGTTAGAAATGCGTACCCTTGAATCATACGTACGTTTTCCCCGCGGGTTAGAAACGGGTTAGAAACACGTAGCGGGCGCTGAGTAAGGTTAGGTTGGGAAAGCGATGTTCCAACAATATACTTGTAACGTAACCAGCAAAATCGAAAAGCCTGTTTGCTGGCAGATGGCAGTACTGGTAGAAGGCTGTCTCGCTGTTAGATGACAAGACTGGTAGAAGGTCGTCTACTAGTCAATTAGAACTTTGGTACTGACACTGTTCCTACTTAATACTGTTTATGATGTATGTTGACTCGTCACAAAACGGATGCTGAAAAGAAAACACGTATAAATTCCACAGTCTTGCATATAGCTTCAGATGTAACATCTGAAAGTACCGTGATAAATATTATTGTGTAATTGGTGGCCTAACGACTTCCAACAATATACCAATAAAGGCAACAGTATATATCAAGTATCGATTTTCACCTATTGTTATTAACACTTCCTTTAAGGAGTCTGGTTGAGCGATTTAAAGCCCCTTTCTTTTGAGGGGCTGCAGTATGCAGTATGCGGTGAGGGAATAAACGGCAGCGTAGTGGAGGGGGGAGGCGGTTGATGTTGGTAGGAGGCCGTCTCGCTGGTGGAAGGTTACACTGGTAGAAGGCTGCCCTAGTAGAAGAAGTTTGGACTAGACAATGATATTAGTTCACTACTAAAGATGTGGATGTTTGTTTTTCTGTCGACTCTTGTATTCGGCAGCACTCTTTACTCCGTCTGGTCTCACTAACGTGTGGCACACCGCCCTGCGGGGGAGTCTGCATCAACTTCGCGTTGGGACTCCGGTGGAACAAGGAAGCAACTACTACTACTAACGTGTGGCTCGGCGAAGAACAGGACGACGGTTAGGGGAGCGTAGGAGAAGGGGGACGTGTGCTGTTGGGTGAGGCCTATTATCGCAGCGCATATACAGAGGGAGGTGGGGAAGGCGTAGAGGAGAAAGCAGGGCCAGGGAGCAAAACTCCACCCATACACTGCTTGATTGAATGAATTAAGTGGCCTGTTTAATCTGTTATTAACACATAAACACGGTATTTAAATATGGCACACACTTCGCGGAATTGTCCAGAAAACAGTTTTAAACCGTCCGATTTAGCAGATTATTTTCAGTGGAGAATTGTGTTGCAGGTTACTGAGCAACTTCTAATAAAATGACAATAATTACGAGAATATGTCACATGAGTTAACTTTTACGTCCTGTCGCTAACGGTGTCTTGAAAAAATATTTTGCCTGAGCGGTTTAAAGCCTCTGCCTGTTTTGAAGGACCGGGCGGTGAGAGAGCGAGAGCAGTGATTCAGGGTATCCTCTGTCTTCATTTAGGAGTCGAGGGTGTGTCATTTCGCTTTGACGTTCTTGAGTCAAAATTTCGAGCAGGAATAGAGTTTTTTTTTAATAATATTTAGTATATCTTTTCTTATGTTGCTTACCTGCGATTATGATTTTTCACCTGGCGCTTTTATTTTGCTTGGGAGTTCATATAGGTCGACTTTGTGGAATGTAGAATCTCCTTCGCACATAATGGTAGCAGAAAATAAAGTTGAGGTGAACGCGGGCTGGAACATCGTCGAGGGAGACTTTCCCGAAGAGCACGTACGTACGGACAACACAAACATGAGGCGGGTAGACACTGCTAAGGTCAAAACTGACGATGTTCACACAGTTCACCAACAGTATGATGCGTATTTCATTTCAGCTTACCTGACAAGAGCGATGTTGTTGAAGGGAACTTGATGGTGCTCTGAAAAAATTGTAATGCACAATCTTCATGCTGGTAGACAGAAGATGCTGAAATCTGAGGCATGTGTGGTGCATGACTGATTTTGTCTATGGTTGTTCATTATCACATATTACTTGAAAGTGCAAACACATGTGATAGTTTCAGTTATATGAATGGATTGCACGTAACTTCATAAAATACTCTAACGCGTCTTTCAAGGTGATTCTGACACCAATCCTTCTTATTTCCACAAACTTGTGGAGCTCGGCTGCACACATCCTCACGCGGCAACAGCCCGGTATAATCACATAAACTAACACCGACCATCAAACGTCAACAGACGATACCACACGACCATGCAATCTTCAGAAGACGCCGAGTATCATAACTGAGAACTAAACAGCAATGATTTAGCAATGGCAGAGTATATTAAATAAAGTATCGTACATCATCGATTGATTGTCAAAACAATCACGGAACCAATACAAGCAAGCCGGATTGTCTGAGATGCAGCCCAAATTTGTAGTCATTACAAGGTGTCATTTAAGTGAATAACATTCATATACTGCCACCTGATATTTCATTTCAATTAACAATCTTGGAATAGTGGGCCGCAGCATACCCGAAATTTCTTGAAAGTTGTTCAATTAATTACGGCCTGCCCGGGCCCTCGTCTTGCCTCGTCTACTCACCTCTCCCTGGCCCGGTGACCTGCGGCACACATGCAAACGATGAACTCCCTCTTCTTGCCTATGCTAATTCAATAACAAAAAACTGACGGTCACGTGACCCTACCCTGCGATACCATTTACAGGAAATATACACTGCAAAGTAGACTGACAGCTTTGCAATTTTTCTTTTCATTCATAAGTTCTATCAAATCGTTCAACAATCAGAAAGAAACGCCCGATTTGATTGGTTTTGATCAATAACTATTCACACATCGAATATGATTCCATTCAAACCCAGCTGCTCCTTATGACCATGACCCTCGTATCCTGGCAAATAAGCATTTTCATCCTGCAATATCATAGCAATCACCAAAGCTGACAAGTCGTTAGGCTTTGGGCTGCTGGCCACTGTGTTCACTTAAATAAAACCGGCCTGGCAACAAATAATTCAATGCGGGCGCCCTGTTATACATAAACTTCCATAACAACATCAATGCAAGGTAACTATATTAGGGAAGAATGAAATTTGTACACAGTAAGCACCTAACTACATGCAGCATACTTTTTAAATATACAATGGGATGCTAATAGCTATCTTGTTATATAATGTTGAACTCATGAATGGAATGGGGTTACGGTACTCATCATAGTCCAGTGAATAAACACTGTTTACTACACGATATTCTGATACTACACCATATTAGATACGCACAAAGCAGTTATCTAAGATGTACTTATCTTAAAAAACATTATATAAGTATACCACACGCATGCCCTAATTTCTTTTATCCAATTGTTCATGGCGGTGCAAAAGTGCTGGAAGCTTCACGCGAAATCGTATCATCAAAGCTTAGGTTTATTTTGATATGGCATGAAATACAGGACCAGAATATGTTGCCTTCGTTCACTAACTTCTGACAAAGTTTTTCCAGTGGGGACAATCTTGTAATCTCGACAAAGCCAGGACAGACTTTGGACCCGAAATTGGAGCTTATCCTGGATTAGAGTCGGGCGGTGCTGTTGGCGACGAGGTTCGTTAACTTTGTTCCTCCCTTCTGATGCGGACGGCATTTGTTGGATGATTCGAGCAGGGACGGGTTATTAAATTGGATTACCCGACCACTGTGGAACTAATGAATGATTGGCACGTTAGAATTTAAACAAACAAAATGAAGGCAACGCTGTGCATTTCGTGTTTTCTCGGTCAACGTTGGCATCAATTATCGCCACAGAGGGTAACAATATTCACTTCTGTCAGACTCCATTTCTGTACACTGCAATTTTTGATGCATCACTAATAAAACAAGTATGATGAATTAACATAGAAACAATATAAAATATGTATTCATGAAATCGCAAACGCTTTAGATTATCCTCCCTTCACAGTTAAACGAGATTTAAATTTAAGTGAGAGAAGGGTGAATAAATAGACGTATTAAAGTGTGATATTTCAAGTAGATGAGCCCGACATATACACGACTCAATGTCTTTTCATTCGAACATTGCTACCTCGTCTAAGCATATCTATCGAGAATCATTCGACAAAGATTATCCGATAGGTTGACAGTCGATAACTTTTCACTACCCGATGATCATCGGTTATCGGTTTATTGGAGATAAATGCAGTTAACATCAAAACTTCATGGGATTGTATTGGCTTTTCTGCGCCTAAGGATGGAAACTTTTAAAGGTGGTTTCCATGCTCCCATTTGTATTAAGAAAACATAATTTTTTTCCTATGTTTTGCGTTGTTCCCAAATTTCAAACATTACCTATTGCGATTTCCTTCTATTTTTTTCCATATATTGAATAAATTAGATGGAAATCGACTGAGAAAACATGTGGAAAATTGTAGAAGTGACAGTTTGTTTCGTATATTTCCAAAAAAATTAATCTACAAAGTATAAATAGAAATATTGTAAATATTTTTGAGTGTAGCTTGCTGCTCTTCAGTTAGGGATCACTGCACTACTATGAGTAGGTTACTATTGGTCTGTGAGGCAAATGCAAACACTGATAAACAATACTAAAAAAATCTATAAAAGTAAAATTTCTATGCAAGTAAAGCGGCAGTCGGTCATCTGATAAGAGAATAAAATTCACGGACTAAATCCTGCGAAAACCGCGGAAGCCTCACGGTCGATAAACAGTGAAAGTTGGTCACCGAAAGCTGATTCCTTATCCATCAGTGGTAAATAGCAACGCTGTTGAGTAAATGACGAACGCCTCTTGCCGAATTGTTTTTTTTTTATAGCGCGCGCTGAAGCTTCATTATCGTGTAAAAGGAAACTTTTTTTTTTTGCCTTCTTCAATGTTTTGGTATCAAGTAGAGAGTGATAACCGTTAATGCAACGTTCGTCCTGGTTGCAATAACCTATTGTTGATCAAACGATCAAACGATGTAGTTAACAAACAATCCATCTTCTACGGACTGACTTGTATACGAATTATATAACAATTCCATTACAGTAATATTTGCAAAGCGTCAACATTCGGAATGCATACATATCAATCACTCTATGTCTTTTCATCAATTACAGTCTATGAATTTTCTGCAGTTGGTCTATAATTTTTTATCAATCACGTTTCATGAGATTTATTCAATCACTTTCTATGATATTATCAATCACATTCTATGACTTTTATTCAATCACAGTCAATGAATATTTTATCAACGTCATTATATTACTCTCAATCAGTCTAAATTTATAACCTTTTCATTTATGTCTAGAAGCAATTACACTCCTTCTTCACTATCGATATTTATACAAGATTTTAACTACTTGATCAGATTTATTATTGAAACAAGTTCTAGTCAAGATACAGAAGTATGACTACAGGACCACAACAAATGATGTTGCAGTGAACTTTGACCACGTGTTCCTGTATATTTTGTTCTTCATCAATCAGGATAGCAGGAAATCAAAGCTGCGTATTGCAATCCTAGAATGGGAAGAAACGATTATGAGTTCGGGGGGAATCGTTCTCACTTGCTGTAAACTTATGACGGACGCAATGTTTCATGACGGTAGGAATGCATTTGTGAGATAATCAGTCAATATTGATGGGCCGCAATTAAATTTTCATCCTTCGTGATCAATAAAATGTATTACAAATATTGACATGTATGTTGATCATTTAATTTTTGAAATGTTTTCATGATATGTTCCATAATCGGAAGTGCAGGTGTGAAACTTAATTCCACAACTGAAAATAGCAGGCCCTTAATTCTTCTAATATCATCTTAATCATAACAGAATGTTTCCATAAGGTAATATGTTGTATGTAAATCAATGATTTTAGCGAAAGTCAAATTTGAAAATCTTTTAATGCCTATTCCATTCATTCGATCCGCTAAACTGTTATATTTAAAGGTTATAATTACGTGGGTATGAGAATTAAAACACATTTCAGTTTTTAAGCTCGATGGCGATGTTAATATTTAAATTTGAATAATTCAGTTCATGGACTTTTTCATTCAAATCATCGAACTATCATAGCATGTTATCATAGGTTTCCAGTTACCAGTAGCGCAAATGCAATGTCTGCTAATTTCAAACCACTCTAACATTCATTGTTCTTCAATTATTACATAATTTATATCCGAGGCCGTTTTTATGGCTGTATCCTTGCAAGGACTATATGAAAGGTTCTATTAGCTGCATGATTCATTTGAAGCTTCAATTTAAACCATTTTTTCCCAACGTCGATTATAAAACCATAACGGCGAACGGCGCTTCGTAATATTAGGACACTGGGATGGTGACCGACCAGTTCGGAACAAATTCATTGACTCCACAGTCGTAATTTCAGGTAATATAAGATGTAGAGTTCTGTAGACCATCGCTGCTGGTGCATTTAAAGGGGAAGGAACGTGTTAGTTATTTGGTCCCGTAGTCGAAATGGAAGATAAATCCGATCAATTTGTAAATGAATGTGGTTGTTTGTTGACAAATATTTCAACATTTAACAAATATAATATACAGTACATAAATAAATATATCTCAATAAAAACTAGATTGGATTTGGATGCTGGTACGCAATGTCATCCTGCAACATCACCTCTTCCTTACAGTTCGTATCCCAATGACAACGAAATCTAGCTATGCTGCTTGTCTCTTGGCATTTCGAGGAGTATTGTTATCCCGCCTTGGAAGCAGTTTTCTGGCTCATTATTATTGGACCGTTATGGAGCAGACGGCAAATATTTTCACACGATTGCCACTGATACGGCAATACGAGGCCTCCACAGAAGTCACCGGTCCAGGAAGTGGCGCCCGACTGCTCTTCAGGGACTGGGACGGCGTCTATCGTTGGAGCGGTTTAGTGGAGCGAACAAAGGCATTAATGCGGTGACTGCTCTTCAGGGACTGGGACAGCGTCTATCGTTGGAGCGGTTTAGTGGAGCGAACAAGGCTTTAATGCGGTGACTGCTCTTCAGGGACTGGGGCGGCGTCTATCGTTGGAGCGGTTTAGTGGAGCGAACAAGGCATTAATGCGGTGACTGCTCTTCAGGGACTGGGACGGCGTCTATCGTTGGAGCGGTCTAGTGGAGCGAACAAGGCATTAATGCGGTGACTGCTCTTCATGGACTGGGACGGCGTCTATCGTTGGAGTGGTCTAGTGGAGCGAACGAGGCATTAATGCGGTGACTGCTCTTCAGGGACTGGGACGGCGTCTATCGTTGGAGCGGTCTAGTGGAGCGAACAAAGGCATTAATGCGGTGACTGCTCTTCAGGGACTGGGACGGCGTCTATCGTTGGAGCGGTCTAGTGGAGCGAACAAGGCATTAATGCGGTGACTGCTCTTCAGGGACTGGGACGGCGTCTATCATTAGAGCGGTCGAGTGGAGCGAACAAGGCATTAAGGCGGTGACTGCTCTTCAGGGACTGGGACGGCGTCTATCATTAGAGCGGTCGAGTGGAGCGATCAAGGCATTAATGCGGTGAGGCTAAGCTATGGTAGGACCTAATATGAAACTGAAAGGCCCCGTTTGTGTGCCTTGTGGACCAAACAGGACATTGGAAGGCGAAAAAAGTAATATTGGAATCCCACATCAATCACTGGCGTCGAAGGCTTCGTATATTGTGAATCCAAATTAACGTGATAATTAAATGGTAATTCAGATGATGTCGTGATCAGGGATACAACCGAACTATTGAAGTAAGCTTTTCATTGCATAATGAATGCTCGTTACGCATTCGAAATGTTGGAACACAAAATGGGTGGAGTGCGCCTTTGTCGAAAAGCCATCAAGTTTAACGGAGAAGATGTCGAAGTTTATTCTGCAACATTGAACACTAAAAATGATTGCTCCCCAACTAATTTTCTTTATTCCAGGATAAGGTAAAACGAAGGAAAGATATTGTTTGTTCTAGGTTCCAAAACCCATTCAATCACAATGTGTTGTTGATGTCTAGATAAAATTTGATGCGCATGTCAGGAGAAGGACCCAAAACATTTTCAAATCGGCCCCGCCTTGCTTTTTATGACGCCGTTCGCTGCCGAAACTATTTCCGGACGTGCAATAAAACTAACATTTTGTTAACCAGGGCTAAAAGTTCGAACAGTATTAAGGACAGGCCAATGAAAGCCTAGCCAGCTGTATCTGGATACATCTATATATGAAAAAATACATATGTAAGAATGTGTTTCATTATTTGAATTGTAATAAAGCAGTCAATTTGCAATACAAAACACAGAGCGCAATCCACCTTGAGTTCAATTTTCTTTATGTTGATGAAAATTTTTTGTTTCACATCATAAATCTCATCATAAGTGAAATTAGTGACAAATCTGACAGAGCGAACCGACAGCAATTGGTTATAGTAATTAGACACGACTATGGATAATTTGAGAAATACTTGAAAAAGTTCACATAACATTTTCACGAACATTTCTCACTTTGATTATTGCAGGCAATAACTATGCACTAAACGTGTTGGATTATTGAGAAATGTGATTGCCGGACGTGGCCACTGCCCCAATATGCAGAAAAAATGTACTAACTAACACAGGAAGCAGCTACGAACTAACACAAGACGCAGCTACGAACTAACTCATGACGCAGCTATGAACTAACACGAGACGCAGCTACAAACTAACACAAGACGAAGCTATGAGCTAACACAAGACTCAGCTACAAACTAACACAAGACGCAGCTACAAACTAACACAAGACGAAGCTACGAACTAACACAGGACGAAGCTACAAACTAACACAAGACGAAGCTACGAACTAACACAAGACGCAGCTACGAAATAACTCAAGACGCAGCTACGAACTAACACAAGATGCAGCTACGAACTATCATAAGACGCTGCCACGAACTAACACAAGACGCTGCTACAAACTAACACAAGACGCAGCTACGAACTAACTCAAGATATTAACGAGGCTGACTATGGTTTCCTCAATCTATATCACCTATCCTGTCGCCAATTATTTCATTACTGCAAAAGCAAGATCTCGTGAATTTAGAATCAGCGTGGAACACACGTGACCAATTTCACCTTTCAATTCATTAGGGGTGAAGAATCATGTACAATAGTAAAACGTTTTGCATGCACCATACATTTTCTTTTGGATTTGTCTCCATTCAATAAATATATGAAACATGATATAGGCTCAGCCCTCTGATGCAGGATTGTGCATGATACATACGCTGATTCGTATTCATGTAACTGGGAAGGAAATGCTGTATTGATCCTATTCCGGCAAAACCATTAAAATGGTATTACAACACCAACCGTTATCACCAACATCATATTATTAGAAGACTCATAATCGGATATTATAACAACAGTATTCCAGCTTCCAAATGGATCCCTACCCTCATAATATTTCAGCTCCCACCTGGATCACTGCCCTGAGGGTATTCCAGCTCCCACATGGATCACTACCATCATAGCATTCCAGCTCCCATCTGGATAACTACCCTCATAGTATTCCAGCTTCCACATGGATCACTACCTTCATTGCATTCCAGCTTTCACCTGGATCACTACCCTCAAAGAATTCCAGCTCCCACCTGGATCACTACCCTCATAGTATTCCAGCTCCCACATGGATCACTACCCTAATAGTATTCCAGCTCCCACCTGGATCACTACCCTCATAGTATTCCAGCTCCCACCTGGATCACTACCCTCAATGTATTCCAGCTCCCACCTGGATCACTACCCTCATAGTATTCCAGCTCCCACATGGATCACTACCCTAATAGTATTCCAGCTCCCACCTGGATCACTACCCTCATAGTATTCCAGCTCCCACCTGGATCACTACCCTCAATGTATTCCAGCTCCCACCTGGATCACTACCCTCATAGTATTCCAGCTCCCACATGGATCACTACCCTAATAGTATTCCAGCTCCCACCTGGATCACTACCCTCATAGTATTCCAGCTCCCACCTGGATCACTACCCTCA
>SDVV010028818.1:0-11904 GCA_016164225.1 Gammarus roeselii
GAGAAGCGTGCAGGTTTTAATTATATACGTAAGTATGAAAATATTACGGGTCACCGATACTTAGAACTACTGTTATATACCTGTACATTGGTGAGGTTGGCTTCCAACTATGATACAGCTATTATACACCTAACTATCATCGTTGGCTTGGTGTTGGGATAAATGGCTAACTTAGTGATACTATTTAGGACTACCCTTGTAAACAAATATAGTGTATTAACCTTGTTAGAGGTAAAAAGAGATACGGGAGTTAGGAAGTAAACGTAATATTGCAATAATCAAGGGGCAACAGAAGGTGGATTCGATTAGTGGCAGGGTTTTCTAGCGCGTTTGAATCAATAACCTTGTGGCGCCAAACGCTAGGATAGATTAGATCAGTATGTTATTCGAGAGGCATACAAAGCTAATCCAGCTTATAGAATTGAGGTCTTCATTTATACAGGTATAGTTGTGAAACAGTCATAATCTTCAACAAGAGCCACATTTCTGTTTCGGTTAGGAAACATGAGATGATAAAATTTCAGCAACGTCAGAAATCCTGAGATTTAATTTGAAACATGTAATGTCACAGTTAACGAAAGCTGCATGATGATTCCAAATATCCAAACAGATTTATGGCTAGCGTACGCACAGAATATCAAGTACCCTAAGTACCCTGTTTGATGAATTGCTCTCAAAACGGCACACTGAAAGGGCATGAAACCCTCATCATTCTTGTACTGCTCGAAGGAGGAATGACTGCTACCACGTACTGTCAGTAATGCCAACTGCTTGGTCAAGGCTAGTATAATAACTTATACAGAAAGTAGAGAGTACAAGAACATATTGTTAGGCAGGCACAAGCGTGACATCCAACTCAATGTTTCTGACCTTTATTCTGAGAGTTTACGGAGTAAGTAGCGCAACCACCACCACCAGCAGCAGTAGATGATACTGCTGTTCTGGTGTTAGTAACAATCGTATCCAGTTCTGTTGGCACCGATGTCGTAGCAGCATTAGTAGAGGTACTAATCACACTATTATGTGTAGTAGTTGACTCAGAAGAGGTGTTAGACGGCACAGTCATTCTTAAAGGCCAAGCTACAGACGCCACAGGAGGAACAATACCATTAGAAGGTTGTAGTACCGTGGTTCTGTTCGCGGGTACACGCTGCGACACCCCCCTACCTCCACCACCACCCAATGTTGACTGAGCACGCCCACCTCCCACTGCACCCCTCAATGCGGGGTGATGAGAACCGCCACTGTTGCTGCTGAGGGCAAACAACGAGCTAGTGGCAGGGGACAGTACCGATGACATCGTGGCCACGTTTGCGTACAGCGACGACAGCATGGATAAGGATGACGTAAGAGATAAGGAAATGGGCAGAATGGGGTTGCTTGAGGAGTGGGAAAAGTGCGGAGCAAAATTGGGTGCGGCTAACCGGGAAGGAAGCAGTGTCGATGAAGGCGGTAGAACGGTGGTAGCCGGCCCTCCAGCCACAACACCTGGTATGATGAAGCTGGCGAATGGAGGGTGGTAGCTGGGCGCTCCAACCCCGGGTAGCAGCGACGCTAACGGGTAGAAGTGATGGCGGTGAGGTGCGCTTGGGCGGTTGTTTGGGAAGAGGGGTAGTCGTGCTGGTGGCGATGATATCATGGAAGTCTGTTGAAGTAGCGGTCGAGAGGGCGAAGAAGTACTACAGAGGCTGTAGTGGTTGGATGATGCTGACGAACGGGACACAGTGGCGGACGAAAAGGAGTTCTGAAGAGCGTTTTCCTCACAAAAACGCAACGCTGTGTGGCTTGACGTTGTAGCCGATGAACATACGAGCGCCGTCTCAAGAGTTTGTGGCCGAGACTGATCCGCGAATGCCACCATTGGCGTCGAAGATGTTACTTGCGATCTAGACTTGATACATGAGCTACCTGCTTTAGAAGTATTAGAAGAGGGTGAAGAAATAGACGATAAAAAGTAACCCCTCGACGACGAAGCAGAGGAGGAAGCGCTAGCGTTATTTGAGGAGTCGCAACGACACGCAGCTGAGAACATTTGAACATCGCTTACACCTGAATGAGAACAATCGATAGCAACGGTTGTGGTACAAGTCTTTACGCAAGAAGAGACATTTGTGGTAGGTAAACATTGTAAACTTCTTGTTACAGCAATGGCCAGTCTTCTACTTGTCGTGGATGAGGATGCTGAAGAAGATGGAGTTAGACACTTGACAGTAGTGGCTATTGAAGAGTCAACTGCAAAAGCATTAGAATCCTCATCGCAAATCACTGAAGTAAATGATGATCCGGCGTCTCCTCCTCTTTCAAACGGATCATTTATATTTGTAGGTGGACTACAACAGTAACAACAGTTATTACTACTATTACTTTGATCACTAGAAACACTACGATGATGGTGATTGTGGTTATCACTATTACAACTACCATACCCAGACGCAACTATGTTAGACGACGTGCAAAGGCTGCTACTGCTACAGATCGCGGCACCTGTTTCAGGTATAACAAAAGGGGACAGGGACAAGGTGGCAGCGGAAGAGGTACTTTTCTGAGCAGTACTAAAATGAGGAACCGCAGGATAGTCTATCACAGATGGCTTTCCCACAAGGGATAGGGTAGGGGCGGCCTGGCGTTCGCTATCTCCAACGCCGCCCTCTCCTTGAGAAACATCTTGGATAACACAAGCTTCTGCCGTCAAAGGTGAAGGTGAGCGTGGGTGAACTTCGTCTTGGAGGTTGTCCACAGAGAACGGAATTATGGAGGGGTTCATTACAGGAATAGCCTGGCGACGACTAGCAACTGCAATGACATTTGTTGGGTCTACGAAGACTGTACCTACGTCAAGATCGCCGTCATTACTTCTTGATACACGAGACGGAGAAGAAGGGGCGTCATCATTTGAGGAGAAACCCTTGACGTGAGTCGCGTCCGCTCCGCCGAGGCTCCAGGAACTAAGTTTGAGCATGCCATCGATCACGTCATCGCTGTAGCTGTGCGCTCCAAAATCGTTAGCGTTGTTGTCGTCGCTGTGCTCAATAGCAACATCGTTATTAATGAAAACAGTATCTCCACCTAAAGACCCGAAATCGCCATACCGATCATTGTGGCTTCTGCCTGATGTTCTGGATGGGTTTCCATCATCAGTTAATGAAATGGGTTTACTTAGCTCTTCACTGTTGTTTCTCATGGCCCCAACGGCAGCGAACTGTTGATCTGACACAAGGTGTCCCCTTCTCCCTGCAAGGTACCTACTGCCATCGCACGTGTCCAAGGCTCGGTGACTGCGATCACGTCTGACGTCAAAACTATCACCACCGAAAGGCTTGTAATACAATTCATCGTCATTCTTCAGTTTCTCAGAATGTCGTGACTTTTCTACTTCCTCATCGACGTATCCACTGGTATTGTCATCAATAACACCATCCGTCGAACCAATAGGGGTCACTTCTACCGATGATGGCGGGGGCAGCGAAACGGTCCTTCTCTCTCCACCTCCAAGAAAAGCTACCTCGTCAGCACTCTCATCGTCAGTGCTGCCAATGCTTTCGTACCACCTGGTAGCTCTGGATACTTCCATCAGCAATTCCCTGTGAGATAATGGCGGTGTTGCAGACTCGGCATCAGGGTGGTCTGCATTGGCTGACTCTAAACAACCTCGACCGCTGCTAGAAAGAAGGTTAAAACTCGTACTAGCGCCATTACTACGATTCGGTTCCTTGTTGTTGCTACTGGAGGCAGCACCGCTGTCGATACACCCGGTGACATCACGGTCGTCCGTGGTGTTACTTCTCTGAGACGTCACTTCAGGAGTCAGTCTGATCTCGTAGTCTGACCCTCGAGTTAGACGTGAACCATGAGTACCAGAGACGGACCCAATGCTTCCTCCGTGGAGAACACTTCTTTCGACGCTGCTGCTCAGCAATGCTGCCGCATCTTCCCTGGAAATTGACGAAGCTGTTCTAGGTGTGCTGTGCTGTAGCAAGTCACTGTGGAAGTCAAACTGGTCCTCCAACGACTCTCGTTCTGGCAGGTCGTAATCTCCGTCATAACCGTAGCCGTACTCTCCAAGCGTAAATTCTCTGCACAGGGACTCGTCCTGCAAGTTGCCGCAGAAGCATTCATCGTGGCCAAATTTGGCACACTCACAGTCGCTGCACACGCTCGATGAGCTTTCAAACGTGGGGCCAGAGAGGTTTACTCTATTGTTAGAATCGGCAGAGGCATAGCAAGCAGAGGTTAAAAAACCTGACGAGGTTGAAGGGGTGCTAGGTGTTGTCGTGGTCGCAGTGTCACCACGCTGCGGTCGAATGACAGCAGCTCCAGCAGACGTAACGTAATCCTCAATACTAGACTGAGTAGCGGCAGCAGTACCGACTATTGAAGTGATAGAAGAACTGTTACTACTTCTTTTCGAGGTGTTTTGAACGAGAGAATTGGAAGAGGAGACATTACTAATGCGATCGCCAACATCAACAATAGAAGATGATGAAGCAGCAAGATCAAATACTGTTGAGGTAGCGGTGTCCGGTAAAAAGAGGGCTTCATATAACCATCGTGAGCTGGGATGATACAGCTGGTCGCTGGAAGAAGAGGCAGTCGATAATGATGAAGAATGGGAACTTCTGGAAGTGGAAGTGTTCAAGGTTGTTGATGCTGCCGCAGCAGCAGCAGCACCTGCAGCAACAACAACGGGGCGTTGAGGAGTATATGCGGTTGTTTGAGCAGAAGGCGAAGTGGGCAGTGGTGAGGTAGAGGTTCTCACTCCTGGTCATTGTCTCGCGTTGGGAGGCCAAGCTCCCTCAGTCTGGAAACGGGTTGAACAAAATTAATTTAGACTGAAATTTGACATCCATTCTCTATTTGGCAATTGGTTCACTCCAGGCATCAATCCTCTACTTGGTTAGTAGAGTAGAGTACTAACAGTGTTGCTACACTTAATAATCAATACTATCAATTTGATGGTCATCGATGTACTTCAAATATCTGGATATAGTCATGTCATCAGGGAGTGAAAATGCCGACTATCGACGGTTTATAAGAAGGGACGAACTTTCTAACATCTTTCATGGATTGCTTCCGACTGAATTTCGCATCTGAACTCCCACAATCATTTTAAGGAAAAACTCATCTTGGTGGATCACCAAAAATTTACTAATCTGCAAATGGTAGATGTCCAGGAACGAAACCAACGAGCTCGACGTTAATTAAATGGTCTTACCACCATAGCGGCATCCTCGGATCCTTCTTGCTGAGACGACGCGGAGGAGGAGGAAGTGGCAGCGGCAGCAGCAGCTGCTGACGGCCCCGAAGAGCTCGAGCTGCTACTACTTGCAGTCGAGGAGATGGATGTTGCCCCGGCAGCGCTGGCCACGGACGGTGATGGTGACGAACGCCGAGGTGGTGGAGGCGGTAGCTCTGCGGCGTCCTCTACATCATCCATAGCCATCGGTTCATCATCATCGCTCTCATCGCTGCCGTCGCGGTGAGTAGACCGCTCCTGTCTTCTCCTTCTCCTTCTGGTGGATGGTTTCGAGGTTGGGGTGTTGTGAGAAGAGCTACTGTTACTTGCACTGCTGCTACTGCTGCTCTCCCCCACTCCGCCGGTACTGACAGCTGCGGTTGCCTCTGTTACCCCCACGATTGTAGACACCCCGCCACTAGTACCTCCGAAAATGTTGCCGGTGATAGTGACGCTGCTGCTGGATGTGCTACTACTCGAGCTGCCGTTTGTGGTTGCTGCTGCTGTATCGTGTCGCCTTGTGGGGTCAACGCCAGCATTGTTGCTACCCCCACTCATATAGTCGTAGTAGAAATCGCCATCGGAACCCGATGCACCGGGCACAGCCCCAGCACCCAAGGACGTGGAACCCCCGCCCCCGCCTCCTTCTGTAGCTAAACTGGATGGAAGTGGAGTGGTAGTGGCGGCAGATGGTGTTGCCACAGAGGAAGAACCATTGTTGCTTCCAGACTGAGCTGGGAAGTCGAATGTACCAATGGTTTCAAGAATAAAATCTTCCTCGTATGCCGTGTGATATCCGCCACCGCCTGATCCCAAGTAGAGTGATGATGAAGACCCAAAGCCACTGCCGCTCTCATCCATGGGTCTTTCTTCTTCTTCTCTTGAGTCGTATCTCACTCCGCTATCGCCATTCAGGTGGTCTCGATACCCTGAGCTGCCAGGTGGCGTGGAAGAACTAGGTACATTACTAGCACTAGTTGATAAAGATGAGGCAGTGATAAAAGATGGATCGGGTGGTAAAGACGAAGCATTTCTGGTAGTACCACCTATCGACTGACCCTCTTCGGTATTAGCATTAGAAGAGGACAACAACCTACTGATATTGCTACAGCTACTGCTGCTACTACTTTCTAATAAAGCGCCTCCAGAAGAATTAGGAGCTATCACAGAAGAGACACGGGATGCAGCCGACGATGATGTGGTGGTAGTGATGGATGCCGCGGTTAGAGTTCCACCTTGTCCACTTGAACTACCTGACGCCGCCGAAAAAACACCACTAACGATACCACCAGAAAGAGACACCCCACCACCAGGATTATCGGTCGATAGTTGACGAAAATGACTACTACCAGATCTCTTCCCGCTACCGCTGGTTCCAGAGGAGGAAGAAGAACCATTTGGACTAGCTCTTTGGGACCTGTTTAACCTAGACGAGGACGTTCCACCAACACTAGATTTTCTCGACCCTCCAGATCCACCGGGTTTGGAGGTCAAACGCTCAGCGCAGTCATCTTTCGCCGGACTGCCGAACTTTCTAAACCAAGACGCTAGGGAATCTTTTGCTATACCGGGAGACGTAGCTACCCCATCCTCCTGTTCCATGGCAGGAGAATAGAACTGGTCCTCTCCTCCGGGAGGCATGGCGTAGGTGTTCTCAGCCACGAAGGGCTTAGGATTGAAGTGAAGGATAGAGTTGATTTGAGTGAAGGCGGCAGCACCCAGGCCAGACCTAGACATCAGGTTCACCAGCTGCTGGGTGTGACTGGCACACACCTCCAACGCGGGGCGGGCGGGAAGGTTTTGGGCCTCTGCAGGAGATTAATAGATTAATTCAACGGGACTATAAATAACGAAAAGGTGAAGTCTATGATTGGGCTATTGGCCACTGCATGTTAGAGGGAAAGATTACTTTGCCGAGACGTCAAAGAACAAAAAAGTGCAGCTCATGGGTCAGTTCAGGGGCTTTAACACGGGCGACATAGTCTATGGAGTTAGACATGCCAGAACTCTTCTTTAATATAAATAGTAATGCTTGTCTAGCCCAGTATGGCTGAGCAGCGTCAACTAACCAAGTATGGCTGAGTTAAGTGCCTGGCAGACCGGCTCTCGCTGCTTAGTGTCCAGCTGCCAGCCCATGGGAGAGGAGGAGGGGTCGTTGTAAGCCAGCAAGCTGAAGGCGTCCTGAAGGAGGGCGAGGGTGATGGTAGTGTATGTGTGGGTAGAAACATACAGTCGTTCCTTCTTATTTAGACGATGGTCAAGTGAGGCTGTCACAGAAGAGGGCGACAACTGGTCACCTCATCACAACACTGAGGTTGTTTTTCATTGGCTCTATATCAAAACATGCAGCACCACAGGTTGACACAACATCCGCTCAGCCAGTGCTGTGATGATGGTCGAGATAACAGAGCAGTGGGAGTAGAGCAGTGAAATTGAACGCAGCATGGTTAATGATGATGATACAGACAAGATTAGATTGTAGTGAAAAAGCTGCCTGGAATGATCTCGAATGATCAAGCAGCACCAATTATGTTGGTTGAGCTTAGGAATAAAACTGCTCTGACATGATGATTTCCGTGTTTGATAGCTACACGACTGGAGAAGATTCATCGAGAGATGAACCTAACAAATGATCAAACTCATAAGAATATAAACAGATACAGACTCAAGGCCGCATCCCCCAAAAAGGGGGGTGGCCGACTTCAAGACGCACCTGATACCCTCATACGCTCACACTCACACAACTTAGCCCTTTTGTGCTTGAGGGTCCGGCCGGTACCCCCACAACATACACTTTGGTCACGAGTGCAGTCCGAGGATCCGTCGTCAGCAGCAGTGCCTGACAGTTTTCACTGGTTTACCCCCGCCGCGTCATAATGACCAGCCCCCCCCCCATTCACGGCCTTCCCGACAGCGGGGTGCCCAGGGCGAGAAAGCACATCAGGGCAGCGTCAAAATCAACCATTCACAACCATTCTCCACTCACGCCTGTTTATTGCACGCTCTCTCGCCACCTCCACATTCATGACTCTCCTTCCCAACACCTGCTTCACACCATCCATCCACCCAAACTTTGGTCTACCTCTAGGCCTGCGACCACTCGCCTCAGCATTCATCACCCTTTTCAACAATCTCCCTTCATCCATCCTCTCCATGTGCCCGCACCATCTCAGAACACGCAAATCCACTCTGTCCTCCAACTTCTTCACCATCCCTGTTCTGTTTCGAACCACGTCGTTGGTGATCCGGTATCTTAGCGTTACTCCAGCCATGCTCCTGAAACATTTTATCTCGAAAGCATTCAACCTTCTTCTCTCCTCTGCTCCCACCCCCCAAGCCTCAGCTCCGTAGAGAACAGTTGGGACGATAACACCCTCATACAGCCCTCTCTTTGCTTCCATCCCCAACGTCCTACAGCTCATTACACTCTTTAGTGCACCCAACACTTTACATCCCTCCTTCACTCGCGCCTTCACTTCAGTTTCCACTAGTTCAGTTATCTCCAGATGGGAGCCCAGATACTTAAAACAATGAACTTCCTCCATGAGCTCTATATTTAGGGCGACACTAATTTTGCTCGCATCAACAGTCCTCGAGCATCTCATTACTTTACTCTTACCGACGTTCACTCGAAGCTTCCTCCTCTCACACACTCTACCTAACTCAGACACTAGCCTACATAGCTTCTCCTCCGTATCCGCAACCAAGGCCGTATCATCAGCAAATAGCAACTGGCTCCACTGCCAACTCCGCCCATTCGCTTCCAACAGTTCCAAGCCACGACCCAGCACACTCGCGTTCACTTCCCTGACCACTCCATCCATATAGATGTTGAACAGCCAGGGAGACATCACGCAGCCTTGTCTCAGTCCCACTTTCACTGTGAACCCATCACGCACCTCGCTCCCCACTCTGACACATGCTCGGCTGTCAGCATAGAAACTGCACCGCTTTCAACAGATGTCCGCCCACTCCATACAAACGCAACACGAAGAACAGAAATTAGTTGTGCACGAATTTAATTTATTTGTAGTTCACAGGTTAAAATTTTCTGGGAACTTAGCCAACCAAAAGCTAACTACACTCAAAACATCTGACAAGAACACGATTTGAGCTTTCTGAATTCTCCACTGACCTGCATCTTCAGTTCTTAAAACAAGTCACACTACATGAACAACATATCACCGACCTGCAGCATGCGTTTGTTGGTCCTGTTCTTGCCGTGCGTCCGTCTCAACTGCTGACTCAACGCCTGCAGCTCACGACCAAACGACAGCACCTGCAACACAAACAGGGAAAAGTCACACACATTTATACCTTCTCAACACGCGATTCTTTCGCTACTAATATTCATGGTACTCGTATCAAGAATATTAAAAGGGGTAACATTAGGTTAGTAGTTGTCCAATCGCAGTCACTGCGTTGGCGGTTGAACGGTGATGTTGGGCCTAGATCAGTTGAGTGTCGCTGTAATCCGCAAGAACGATCAGTCACAGCCCTAACTCAAAGCAATGCACTAATAAGAGAGATATGTATGGTCGCACCGGGTACAGTGGTCCTATCCCGGTCAAATACAAGTCAAATCTTTCAAACTGCATCAGTCCTGTAGTATTTCCATCTTCGTCGTGACAAGATATTATATCACATTATTACTACAACCTGATAGCTATCCTTGAGGAATCTATTCAGGTACAATTGAGATTAAATATTGGAGAGTACTTTGCAGGCGTTAAGACGGAGAGTTAAGTGGCGGTAGCGAGAGAACATGTAATTTATAGGTGTAAGTGAAAATGGTTCTGAATGGATGAGTCTTGACGTTGCACTGATGTGATTTAACGCCCTTGGCGTCTCGTTGAGAAATGAGATAGTCGTAGGTGATGGCAAACAAACCATTTGCCCGGTTTATACGACGCAACTGGAGTAAACCCGTAAACGCTGTCGGGCCTTGCTGGTGACACTGATCTCAAATTCAGCCTAGTGTCTGTATCTGTACTTCAATATTCTGTATCTTGTTCAGTGCCTCCCGCTTGGTCTTACCTTCTCGACCTGACTGCGCCGCCGTGCTCCGTTCACTCCTTCACCGTTCAGCTGAGAAGAAGCTGTGAAGGGTATGCAAGCTGAGGGTGCAGGGCTGCTCGCCCTTGCATCCCCCGCGTTGAGCGCCCCGTTGCGTTGAGACTCCGAACGCGCTGGAGGACGGGAATGGGGCAATGTAGGGTTGCGCCAGATAATGATGAAGAGGCAACAGGAAGGGTAAACGCGCCTAGGATCAGGACCGGCCTTCACGTAGAATGATCATCAAGTTATTGTAGCAAGAGTCACTCGGAACACGTCTCAGGACTGGAAAGAGAGGAAGGTAAGAGTGGACGCAGGGGGGTATAGAGGTCAGCCTTAACTAAACTTCATCTACAGTAGTTGGTTACTCCACTTCGTGTCCTCACAACGACACAACACACCAGCATGGTCAGAGAGCAGCACGTGAGGCCCAAACGTCACAGCAGGCCACAACCATGTAAGCGCGGTAAAACAATGTACAGCATCTAGAAATTTACTACATAGCTAGTGATTAGCAGGCTAAGAAAGCCTATGAACATCAGCAGGCAAACAAATTCTAAAACATTCATCATACATTACATTAGCAAGGGTTTGCTGATAATGAGTGATACCTGTCAACTGTAACTACTATCCCTACTACAGACATCAGAGGAGCAAGGAGGAAACACCCAATTCAGTTAATGGCCTTGATTTCGACTCTTCGAGCTCAGAAAGCAAACAGACCCTATTTAGCAGATCTGATTCAACAGCAAACTTTTACAACATTTTCATCAGGTCTGCACTTAAAAACCGACCCTTAACCATAAACAAATTCCAGATCCCTCAAACGACTATCTTAGTGTATAATAGATAGACCATCACTACTTCTGGTTTATATTCTCTGCAGTCCACACAGAAGCTGCTGTTCCAAGCGCAGGGTGCTCATTCAGTTATACAGATTCAGACACTAAGCCGCATCCACCAGAAAGGGGGGTGGCCAACGGCAAGGCGCACCTCACACCCTCATACAACTTAGCCCTTTCGAGAGAAAGAGTCCGGCCGGTAACCCCGCAACATACACTCTGGGTCACGAGTGCGGTCCGAGGATCCATGGTCAACACCAGGGCCCGACAGTTTTCACTGGTTTACCCCCGCCGCGTCATAATGGCCGCCCCCCACCCATCCCGACAACGGGATGCCAAGGGCGGGAAAGCACATCAGAGCAGCGTCAAATTCAACCATTCACAGCCATTCTCCACTCACGCCTGTTCATTGCACGCTCTCTCGCTACTTCCACATTCATGTCTCTCCATCCACCCAAACTTTGGTCTACCTCTAGGCCTGCGACCACTCGCCTCCGCATTCTTCACCCTTTTCACCAATCTCCCTTCATCCATCCTCTCCATGTGCCCGAACCATCTCAGTACACGCGAATCCACTCTGTTCTCAAACTTTTTCACCATCCCTGTTCTGATTCGAACCACGTCGTTGGTGATCCGGTCTCTCAGCGTTACTCTAGCCATGCTCCTCAAACACTTAATCTCGAAAACATTCAACCTTTTTCTCTCCTCTGCTCTCACCCCCCAAGCCTCAGCTCCGTAGAGTACAGTTGGGACAACAACACCCTCATACAGCCC
>SDVV010028819.1:0-11904 GCA_016164225.1 Gammarus roeselii
TAGGTAAAGGTAATGTGTTGTTATTCTGTTGAATAAGTGTCAGGAACTACACGTCCTTTGAATAATCTCCATAACGTTACTCCACAGAAATGACCACATCACCGCTTGAAGTGTTTAGTGCAGTTGCACAAGAGTTGAACGATGTCTTATAAACTAACTGAAACATCTGAGATTTTTGACCTGCAAAAACGGATATTAACTTCAACAAAGAAGATTAGCAAATTACAAATATAAAAGTTAGCATGTTTCCTGAACATCCTATAGTGTCAAACGATACCACGGGGATCCTTGGGGGCTTTTTTGACAGAGACATCTTTGTTGCTGGAGTCACATCTAGAGTAGTGCACATGATTATGTTAGGCTGTGCCATTTGTCTTGCTTGTCTCCCAGTCGAGAAATAATGAGTTGCAGCAAAAAAAATGCATTTTTCTTGCGGTTGTTCTCTTCATTAAAATGTTAAGTTGATATATTTGTCAAGTGCCCAGTTTCGTGTTCTAAAAAGACGTGACCTGCGTCGTTGAAACAAACCTTTGTATTAGTGTCGGTTAAGGGCTGTGCAAAACCTGGCAACGGTTAGAGATGCTTGATGATGGTGTGTGATGGCTATAGCGTGTGTGGTGTGTGATGGTGGCTCGTGATGGTATCGTTGGCGGCTCCTGTGGTGTGTGATGTAATCTTGTGATGGGAAGGGCGTGTAAGAATGTGTTGCTGAAACAGATAGAAGAGGCTCTGCGGAGGGTAATAATGCACATCACGGTTACGTCAAATGAAAGCCAAATAAACGGCTTATGGCTGAAAATATCATTATAAGGTTAATGAGGAAAGCGAGAGAAAAGAGGAGAGCACCTGAACAAGGAGGAGAACAACGGCATATGTACGCGCACTGCAAGCAACTGACCGGAAGCAACTGATACTGCTCCTGTGAGCTTGAGTATCGGTTGTTACTGAGTCTAGCAGGCTGGCAGTACCCAACTGATACTATCCGCCGGAGCGGAAGTAACAGTTGCTACTGAGCGGAACAGGCAGTAAGCAACTGATACTGACCGCAGAGGACGGCAATACCAGTTGCTACTGTTGGAAGCCAGAACTAATTAAATGATGCAGACCGCCGAAGCAGAAGTAACGGTTGGTACTGCATCATTTTGTGGAGACAGTTGTCACAGTTCCCAGAGGGAAGATCTAAGCGCTCGTCCAGTACATTGACTAACTGCACTGGGCAGGCGACTAACTGTACCGCTGAGGCGCTGACGGTATGGTACTGTGTTACTGTTAGCGGCCTCAACTGTACCGATATGCACGAAGTGTCGCTGACAGAAACGACAAATTCGCGTAGTGTTGCGGGCAGAGACAACAAAATGCACGAAGTGTTGCTGGCAGAGACAACAATTGTGCAAAGTGTTACGGTTTGTAATCAGTAGCAGATGTTACTGAGAGTTGCATTGACAGCAATGGTTGTCATTCGATCCTATCTGGAAAAGCACTCCCGGGGAAAAGTCTATTGGCATGAGTAATTTGTCGCCATCACTATTGTGGAAAATTGTAAACTAAGAGATGACTAGCATCCTATCAAAATAATTACATAGTATCGGAGCTGTACAATAGATGGTAAATTATTTGAATGAATTCCGAATGCATCTCAGTTAAAAAATCCAAACTTATCGGAGCTGTTCAATATATAGTAAATAATTGTAATCAGTTCTGAATGCTTTTAATCAAAACAATTTAAACCTATCGAAGCTAGATAGTGAATCAAGGGAAGCCAGACCAATTTTCGTATTGTGCTCCAAATTAAATGAATCTCTACCATAACAGTGTCCAATTAGTTACATGAATACATTTTTTAGGCACCGCAAAAAAAAAATTGGATCCAGTGGTTTTTAACCTGCAAAAATTGCGATGACGTTGCAAAATGAACTGTTGAATCTTTTTCTGTCACAGTATTCTGTTTTGCATCCATGGGGACTCGACTTCATGTTGTATTTCTATATTTGATAGAATTGCTCTGCTTGCTATAAAGAAAATACTGTTAATAATATTACAAAAATGTTCCATGTAATATTATAATGTTTCGTAAAAATACAAAAATGGTTCAAACGTTTCAAATGAAAACAAAAGAAAAGGTTATTTTTCAGATCACAAAAAAAGCTTTAATGTTTAAATTAAACAAGATTTTATTTAATAAAATATTCCATCCAGTTTGCCTAACATCTTTAATTATATTTCAATTAATAAAGGTGCTCCAGAACACCCTTAGGCCTATGCATTAATTTAGTGACCTTTCACTAAAGTGAACATTAGAAATCCACCGGTGCTCTCAAAAATTTAAGATTCACATGCGCACCCTGGTGGGTAAAGTTTGCAGTATGAAAATGACGTGCCACATCTTTAGGCATGCACTAAAACTGTAATCAAAAACTTTAACGGAAGATTTGCAAAACAGACTGATCAAGAGTGGGAACAGCACTTGAAAAAAACAATGGAGTAAAATTCCAAGATGAGGGTAAAAAGGCGGATTCATTTTCGATTAATTTGGAAGGGTTTGGCTAACGAATGCTAGCATTATCGAATTATTTATTCGTTATAATTTTTTTTTCTCAGATGCGAGTGGTGAATACCAAAAATTAGACCAAGGCAACCGTTTGTAAGAAGTGTTTGTGGTATGAAATTGATTTATAACCGAATATTAAAGCAAATGATATAACGGAAAGTTATAATTGATGTTAGTAGAGCAATGATGTACAGAATGCGTTTATAACCAATACGAATAATATACAAATAATATCAAGTTACACGAAATGATAAAATGGTCAGCAGCGGTTATACGTTACGCATCTCAGTATAAAAGCGTCATTTTGGTTACCATTACCTTAATAAACCATTAGAGTAGGTACATTGTAGCCAACGTTTACTGTCAAGGCTGGGAGCAAACTGTGTTAGCAGACTCAGTGTTGGAGAGACATGGAGCAGTGAGGCAGAAAAGGCAACCAAGGGATGGAATACGAGGTCATTGCTCTCTCTTAAACATTATGAGAGAGGCCAACCTGACATAACGGTCGACCTTACGTTGAGGTCTCTTCGCTTTGGCATCACGTTTGCATGAGCAGCACAATTGGGGTTTGTCATCATAAAGTCAAAATTTGAGGTCTCTTCGAAACAACGTTTGCACGGACTTTATGATGCAAGATCTTTCAGCATCAAATTGGTACGGGTGTGAGATTTTGCGGTTTCTAGGCAGAACGTTTGCACAGACGTAAGAGTTTTGGGGTTTCTTTGGCGTCACGTTTGGACCAACGTTACAGTTTGGGATTTCTTCGGCGTCACGTTTGCACAGAAGTTAAATTCTTGGAGTCTCTTCGGCGTCATTTTTGCACAGAAGTTATATTCTTGGAGTCTCTTCGGCGTCATGTTTGCACAAACGTATCAGTTTGGGGGTTCCTTCGGAGGCACGTTTTGGGGGTTTCTTCGGCGCAACGTTTTCACTAACGTCTGACCAAAAAAATAATTCTTCATTGGATGTCATGCCTGTGGGTTCCTAGGCATGACGCTCACTCAAATATCAGGCGGTGCGATCTATTAATGTTGTACACGTTTGATATTGTTCTTTTATCAGTCACGTTTGCACGAAACTTTGAGCTAAACTAATTGCTTTGTAATGCATACAATTCATAGACTATTCATCAAAAATGTGCATCTACTATCCCTCTTGACCCGAGGATTGCTCAAATAACAGTTCTCAATCTTGATGTTCTTCCTGAGTCTCAACGATCAGAAAGGGTCGTTTTTGAATGAAATAAAAATCGTTTCGTCCCAACAACGCTCGGGTGTGTTCAATTGCTTCACGGTCCCCATATCATGTTCGACTTCTCAGAGGAAAGATCGAGTCATTGCATGGCAGGGGGTGGAGGCGCTGGCGGCGACGGTTTGCGGCGGATTAAACTCGATTCAACAACCCGAAATGTATCGAAGAAACGACAAAATAAAATAAAATTTATAGCAGAGTAGAAAGAGGTAGAAAGAAGTAGAATATCAAGCCAGTAGAAAAAGGAGATAAATAATTCGAAGACAATTGGTGTTACCTTTTTAACCGCTCCGGGTCCGCCTGCAGCCCAGTCTGGTTTTTGCTGTGGAGGGTAGGAAATGGCGGATGGTTAGCACAAGACACTTTGGTGTCCGTGATACTTTTGGACGAGAACATTCGGCTACGTCACACGGGCCACAGAAATTAATCGTGGCAGTAGAACAATGCAAGGCGTCTTTCAATTGATAGTATAATTACTTGTGATGCGCCCAAATGGAATCACAGTCATTGGGAAATATTTTTTTTTGGTTCATGAATCGAACTTTGGAAGACCTTCACCAGAAACGGGGCCAATTTATGATTAACTATTTAAGGAATGCACCAATTCCTTATTTAAAGTGGGCCTCATGAAATATTTTTCTCGACAATAGAATCGTTGATCTGAAAATGCAGCACGTTTTTGGAATAGCAATGCAACTTGGGGCGCTGGAAATTTCGTGTTTCTTAGCTTAGCTTCTACCCAGCTCGCCAAGGAATTCCTCTGATCGGTCCAAACTTACTGAACAGTATAATGGATACAGGACTCCTTCCAAGTTTAACCTCTAAAGAGGAGGTACGTGCTTGCATCTCAAAGTATTTTACAGGCTCCTGCACGGCTTCCGCCACGACCGACTTGAGGGAGTGTGACTCCGGCGGTGCTGCATACAGAACTACACCGACAGAAGCCTCCATCTTTGCACTCGTTCCATTCAGACTCCTGAGCTTTGATCAATTACAAAAGGAAGAAAATGCAATAGTGTACCCGACAATAATATATTTTTGAATTACGTAATCGTTCAGAGGAGATTAGGAACTTAAGGACTTGGATGGCTTGTGTCTGATGATGGCTGAATGCTGCACCGCATGATGATGAGGTGAAGGAAACTAAGTATGGACTCTCGAACAGTATACCTGATGAACGTAGCTAATCCACACAACGGTTAATATTGATGAATAAAACAGATCTCAGAAGACTCTTGACGACAATGGTTCATGCGTTTTCACATTCTACTATGATTATACTAAAGGTGTACGGAACATACACGTATAGGTTCATGCAAAGTAATCCAGCATCTGGTTTTGACCTGTATTTGGTATATTCATATCAGTATGGCACAAACAAATCTTTTCTTCGATGTTTGCTGTGCAGAGCTAGTCAGGGCTATAGGGCGAGAGATGATGATGTCAGACCATGACGAGGAGGAGGTTGTTGGCAGACTACTGGAGGCTTCGTAACTCCTCCCTACAGAACTAACACTTATAACTTACCTGCTAAGTCAGCTCTGATGAAGAGAATCATCTCATCTTCTCTTATAGCTAAAACCAAATCACTTACCTGCTTCATCTAGAACCTCCTATGTTTATGAAAGCAAAAATTCCCTTCTTCGGCTGGAGGGGCCTAAACCTTCTCGAAAATAGTTAGAGGTAACATTTCATTTGTGTGACATTTAAATATTCTTTATGCACATACAAACTTCCACAATTCTCTACGCAAAGTGAATTTGATTAAGTAGATTATCATCAATTACTGTGGAATCTTTAATCAGACACGACATTGGTCCTGGGAATCATCGATGATTAATACGCGATTTAAAGGATTATATCATTGTTAGAGACGACCGTGGCTTACATCACGCATGTGGTGTTGCAAGTAATTCAAAGCTGGAGGCTGCCGCCAATTGGCATATATTCAACAAATTTTTACTCAATAAAATTCATGTTCTGGTGGATGACAATTTTGACAAACAAGAGCTTAAAAATAATTCTTCTACAGTTTTGTGTGATTTTATGCCATTATACAGTCGATTACTTTTCGTGAACTTTCTACTCAAAGTGACAATAGTTGAAGATTGGGGTTCATAAATGGTGGTTTCTGATTTGGATTGAGTCCTTAAGTATATAATCTTCACATGAAAAATACTTCATCCTTATCAGCTTTTCAACGGATACTTCGCGTGGAGATCAGCTGTGGCTAAAATAATCGTTGGATCTTCTTCATAAGATGGTCTGATCGAGCAATACAAGCCCTGCAGCGACCCGTTGTTGCCAGCATGTGCATGCCAGATCGAGAAATGCAAGCCATGCAGTGACCAGTTGTTGCCAGCATGTGCGTGTTTGAGCGAGCAATACACGCCATGCAGCGACCAGTTGTTGCCAGCATGTGCGTGTTTGAGCGAGCAATACACGCCATGCAGCGACCAGTTGTTGCCAGCATGTGCGTGTTTGAGCGAGCAATACACGCCATGCAGCAACCAGTTGTTGCCAGCATGTGCGTGTTTGAGCGAGCAATACAAGCTCTGCAGCGACCAGTTGTTGCCAGCATGTGCGTGTTTGAGCAAGCAATACAAGACCTGCAGCGACCAGTTGTTGCCAGCATGTGCGTGCCAGATCGAGCAATGCAAGCCCTGTAGCGACCAGTTGCTGCCAGCATGTGCGTGTTTGAGCGAGCAATACACGCCATGCAGCGACCAGTTATTGCCAGCATGTGCGTGTTTGAGCAAGCAATACAAGACCTGCAGCGACCAGTTGTTGCCAGCATGTGCATGTCTGATCGAACAATGCAAGCTCTGCAGCGACCAGTTGTTGCCAGCATGTGCATGCCAGATCGAGCAATGCAAGCCCTGCAGCCACCAGTTGTTGCCAGTATGTGCGTGTTTGAGCGAGCAATACACGCCATGCAGCGACCAGTTATTGCCAGCATGTGCGTGTTTGAGCAAGCAATACGAGACCTGCAGCGACCAGTTGTTGCCAGCATTTGCGTGCTTGAGCGAGCAATACAAGCCCTGCAGCGACCAGTTGTTGCCAGCATGTGCATGTCTGATCGAACAATGCAAACCCTGCAGCGACCAGTTGTTGCCAGCATGTGCATGTCTGATCGAACAATGCAAGACCTGCAGCGACCAGTTGTTGCTAGCATGTGCATGCCTGATCGAGCAATGCAAGCCCTGCAGCCACCAGTTGTTGCCAGCATGTGCATGCCTGATCGAGCAATGCAAGCTCTGCAGCGACCTGTTGTTGCCAGCCTGTGCATGTCTGATCGAACAATGCAAGCCCTGCAGCGATCAGTTGTTGCCAGCATGTGATGCAATTCATTGCATCACCAGTTATTTGATAGACTTACTCCTTCGATGCTTATCATGATAATATTATCGTGCAATGTTTGTTATGTGATTTGTATTTAAAAAAGTAACTTATTATTTAATTACGATAATGTAAAGAAGACGGAAGTATAAACGGAAAATATTAATTTTCTCGAAATAATATATTTCCTAACATTTCAAAAATTCTTACATAAACCTCACGAAATAAATTGATATCTAAATGAGTGCGGGATTGTGCGACTGCATAGGAAAGTCATTTATATTAACAAAATATATTCCGGTCAATGTAAATCTAAATACAAACTGAATGTAACCGAATATAAAAGTTATATAACAATATAACCAAGCCAGTAAACGCCACTGTCCTCTCAGGGAGGCTATTGCCTCTTCCGAGTGTTCGATGAAAGTTTATTTGAAAGCTCTAAGTCCGATTCTCTCAAGGTTCAGGGAGTTGGGGGATTCTTTCAAGGTTTAGAGAGTTGGGAGGATTCTCTCAAGGTTTAGAGAGTTGGGAGGATTCTTAAGGTTTAGAGAGTTGGAAGGGATCTCTTAAGGCCTAGAGAGTTGGGAGGATTCTCAAGGTTTAGAGAGTTGGAAATATTCTCTCAAGGCTTAGAGAGTTGGGAGGATTCTCAAGGCTTAGAGAGTTGGGAGGATTCTCAAGGTTTAGAGAGTTTGGAGAATTCTCAAGGCTTAGAATGTTGGGAGTATTCTCAAGGTTTAAAGAGTTGGGAGGATTCTCAAGGTTTAGAGAGTAGAGAGGATTCTCAAGGTTCAGTGAGTTGAGAGGATTCTCAAGGTTAAGAAAGATGAGAGGATTTTCAAGGTTTAGAGAGTTGGGAGTATTCTCAATGTTTAGAGAGTTGGGAGAATTTTCAAGGTTTAAAGAGCTAGGAGGATTCTCAAGGCTTAGAGAGTTGGGAGGATTCTCAAGGCTTATAGAGATGGGAGGATTCTCAAGGCTTAGAGAGTTGGGAGGATTCTCAAGGCTTATAGAGATGGGAGGATTCTCAAGGCTTAGAGAGTTGGGAGGATTCTCTAGGTTTGGAGAATTGGGAGGATTCTCAAGGTTTAGAGAGTAGAGAGGATTCTCAAGGTTCAGTGAGTTGAGAGGATTCTCAAGGTTAAGAAAGATGAGAGGATTTTCAAGGTTTAGAGAGTTGGAAGTATTCTCAATGTTTAGAGAGTTGGGAGTATTTTCAAGGTTTAAAGAGCTAGGAGGATTCTCAAGGCTTAGAGAGTTGGGAGGATTCTCAAGGCTTATAGAGATGGGAGGATTCTCAAGGCTTAGAGAGTTGGGAGGATTCTCAAGGCTTATAGAGATGGGAGGATTCTCAAGGCTTAGAGAGTTGGGAGGATTCTCTAGGTTTGGAGAATTGGGAGGATTCTCAAGGTTCAGTGAGTTAAGAGGATTATCTAGGTTCGGAGATTTGGGAGGATTCTTTCAGGGTTTGGAGAGTTAGGAGAAGAATCGCAAATAAAAGTTCCACGGATAAAAGTGTTTACCGAATAATGAGGATCACGGATTATAATGCGTGTTTGGCTTTAAACTCTACTTTAGTTCCTCAAACATTCGGTGGCGATACAAAAAAAAATTGCTCCCCACTGAATATGTTTGTGAACAAATCAAAATATAGTACCCTGTCGATATTAACAAAAATGAAACGAACGTGGTAAATTCTTTGCAGCCTAGACGTGAAATAACTGAACAATAGGTCCGGAGTAATTAACCATACTCATGAATAAATTACTATTTGTCATTCATAGCTAGTAATTCTTAACTCCGTTTTGTGACGCCATCCACCATCAGTCACTTCATATTGTGATCACAGTTGACCTATCAACATATTGGTTCCTTGTGTTCACCAACGCGCAACCTGGTACAATTCGACTCGGGTTTCAAGATCTGTGTGTAACTATTATCCAGAAAAAGTCTGGCTTTTCTGGCAATTGAATTCGATCATTTCTTGGAGCAGAACATTATAATATTGAAGCAGGAAAATATGAATTGAGTGAAGTCAATCAATTATTAAATCAATTATGTATAAATTTGGTGTCATATGAATTAGGTATCAATAAAGTATAAATTTGGCATCGATGAAGCATCCATCATGTGGGAATTAGGTATCTGATAGGGCGAGTGGCACGCCGTGTTTTTGCTTAGGGACGTGATAAGCTGTTCTTTTTTTTTAAAAAAAATGTTTAAAAAATTAGTTTATGACGTCATTAACCTCCAGGTCTATAAGGTGAGATCTCAAGCACCGTTTATCCTAACGTTGCAAATCTTTACTGCACGACCACGTTGCATAGAATTACACAATAACACATCTTATGGCGGTCCACTGTGGCTTTAAATTGTTTGACGCGTTGCAACAAGTTGAACTGAGAACAGCAGCGTCAGTTTGTTGTTGCACTATCATTTCATCAGTATTTCATTTGAATTAGTATCATTGTTTCAAACAACATAGAATATTGCGCTGTTTTGTTCGAAATGGACGAGTTCTTGCGAGCACAATTTGAGCTCAAAAAATAGCTTTGATTTTAAAGCACAGAAAGGACCCGACATATAAAGTTAACAAACTGTCTTATGGAATTTAAATCCACGGGACTATGCAATATTGGTAAAACAATTAATTTTCTCTCATCAGATCATCTCTCATCTGTCCTACAATTGAACAAACTCCTGATATTTCTGAATGGATTCTCATTTAGCGTGTTTACTCATTCAGGTTAAAATGGGCATAATATATTCCCCCAACAGGAAACATTGCATACCCTGATCGACTTTGTGCTACACGACCACCTCTCTTTCTCACCTGGTGAAGGATCCTTACTTATGCTAATGTCGTATCCTTTGGAGACAACACCTGGTGACTTAGTGGAAGATTGCGCTGCAACAACCTCCCCTGCCATGGTCTGGTTGTTACGTGAGCCTAGCGATGAGGTTAATGACGAGACATCTACCTCCTACTGACAAGGCTCAAGTGCCAAGGGCCACTGCAGGGTAACGCTGAATACTTACTATGTTCGCTTTGTCATCCTCAAGCTCGAACTCCTTCTTCTTAACAGTTTTCAGCTGGTTACGGAAGTTGAATTCGGCGGCCTTCTTCTGCAGCTTGGCGAACTTGTTCTCGTACTTGGATACCTTCTTCAAGGTGGGTTTGATGCTGAAGACAGAGTGGAAACAAATACAAATGAACAAAACGATAAATACTTTATTATTTTACATACCGCTTTGGAATAGGTTTCCTTTTCTCACCAATTTCCCATGTAATTTTGCCGATTTTCCATGTTAAGGAAAGTATAGACACCCCAACTCCTTTTTTTAAGTGTATCATTTTTGGGGTTGAATACATGCACCACGTAAACTGGTAAACAAAATGCTGGAAGGTATTCAAATGCACAATGTATTTATGTATATTATCAGTGAGATAAACATTGTGAACACGTTTTAGGGAGGCTGTGTACACCTGGACACAATGCTACGTAGGTATGGAAGGAAGTAGTTCGTGAATACGAGCAAGCCTGTAAATGTAGTTATGCAGTACAGCTATAATGCATCTCAGTCTGGGTATGTAGTTATGCAGTACAGCCAAGATGCTTCTCAGTCGGGTAATGTAGTTATGCAGGAGAGCTATGATGCATCTCAGTCGGGTAATGTAGTTATGCAGTACAGCCATGATGCATCTCAGTCGGGTAATGTAGTTATGCAGTACAGCTACGATGCATCTCAGTCGAGTAATGTAGTTATGCAGTACAGCTATGATGCATCTCAGTCGGGTGATGTAGTTATGCAGTACAGCTATGATGCATCTCAGTTGGGTAATGTAGTTGTGCAGTACAGCTATGGCGCATCACAGTCGGGTAAAGTAGTTATGCAGTACAGCTATGATGCATCTCAATCGGGTAATGTAGTTATGCAGTACAGCTATGATGCATCTCAGTCGGGTAATGTAGTCATGCAGTACAGCTATGATGCTTCTCAGTCGGGTAATGCAGTTATGCAGTACAGCTATGATGCATCTCAGTCGGGTAATGTAGTTATGCAGTACAGCTATGATGCATCTCTGTGGGGTAATGAAGTTATGCAGTACAGTTATGATGCATCTCAGTCGGGTAATGTTGTTATGCAGTACAGCTATGATGCATCTCAGTCGGGTTATGTTGTTATGCAGCACAGTTATGATGCATCTCAGTTGGGTAATTAGTTATGCAGTACAGCTATGATGCGTCTCAGTCGGGTAATGTAGGTATGCAGTACAGCTATGATGCTTCTCAGTCGGGTAATGCAGTTATGCTGTACAACTATGATGCATCTCAGTCAGGTAATATAGTTATGCAGTACAGCTATGATGCATCTCAGTCGGGTAATGTAGTCATGCAGTACAGCTATGATGCTTCTCAGTCGGGTAATGCAGTCATGCAGTACAGCTATGATGCATCTCAATCGGGTAATGTAGTTATGCAGTACAGCTATGATGCATCTCAGTCGGGTAATGTAGTCATGCAGTACAGTTATGATGCATCTCAGTCGGGTAATGTTGTTATGCAGTACAGCTACGATGCATCTCAGTCGGGTTATGTTGTTATGCAGCACAGTTATGATGCATCTCAGTTGGGTAATATAGTTATGCAGTACAGCTATGACGCATCTCAGTCGGGTAATGTAGGTATGCAGTACAGCTATGATGCTTCTCAGTCGGGTAATGCAGTTATGCTGTACAACTATGATGCATCTCAGTCAGG
>SDVV010028820.1:0-11904 GCA_016164225.1 Gammarus roeselii
AATGAGTGGTATGAATACAAAGAATACATGGAAACAATTTCGATCAATGTGAGGTAATGAGTGGTATGAATACAAAGAATACATGGAAACAATTGCGATCAATGTGAGGTAATGAGTGGTATGAATACAAAGAATACATGGAAACAATTGCGATCAATGTGAGGTAATGAGTGGTATGAATACAAAGAATACATGGAAACAATTTCGATCAATGTGAGGTAATGAGTGGTATGAATACAAAGAATACATGGAAACAATTGCGATCAATGTGAGGTAATGAGTGGTATGAATACAAAGAATACATGGAAATTATTGAAAAAATGTGTGTCAAAGAAAGGAAGGAAATGATTAAAAATCAACGGTTCAAGATATATGGTACCACGTTAGTCGAATGATGGGAATTAATGTGGAATGTTGGGTGTTTAGTAAGTTAGGGTACCAAATAAAGCAACAAAACTTCATTTAATTTTATCGAAATAAAAATATTTATGCAGCATTATAAAATATCCTGAATAAAATAATGTACTATCAGGTAGCCTCTTTCTTGCTCACTACCATCTTCGCATCTCTTTTTCTTGCCGCTCATAACTCATTCTCTCTTCTCAAATATTACTCCTGAGTTCTTCAGTAGAGCTAGATTTATTGTAAACACGTTGCCTTGCAGATTGCTTTCGAAATTGATGCTTCTACATTTTGATTCTGCATTTTGCACAGCGACATAAAACTGAATTGTCATGTGTAGTAAATTCTTTATAATAAATTACCTTCTAAATTCTAACTTTTCGATAGTGTAGGACCAAAGATAATGAAATATAGAAGAACCTGCCTAACCGAAAAGGACTGCTGTCGAGGTCTTGTAGTCATGGGCCAAATTGCTCATCAGCGAAATTGCCTGCCATTGGAAGCGTGGAAGCGGCATCAAACTTCAAGTACATAACTTTCCATGAAACTTGCAACTGCTCTAAAAGTCAGAAAATTTTGCCTTGGGGGTAGCTTGACGCGTGGCTACAAGATGACGCCGGCATTTACTTTTGGTAATCAAATGAATTGGGGAGCGTCACGTCTTCATGACTGGAAGGTTCCTGATATTATCATATATTACTGAGATAAAATTAAATGAATAAATAATTTTTCCATGACTATTAGTGTTTATTGGAAACCATGCAGGAAAAATGTTATTGAAATGTTCCTAAATTAGTTTAGCATTAGTGCCTAGTCTGCACATGTGATCGTCATTTTTGTGATTGTTGTTGCGTTACAAAATAGGTGGATTAGAACCTGTTAGCTTAAGATACCATTGAATGGTATATTAAGCTAGCACTGGTAGAAGTACTGTCGTTTATTCTGAAAAAGGTGTCAACGAACACGGACTAAGAATTATGTGCTCACCACCACTGATTGAATAGGGATTAAAGATATCACACTACTTGAAAAGTACCGAGAGTGTTTCTTCAAGTTTGTCAAAGGTAATTTGTCGGTATCGATTGCCACGTTGGCTCGTCCAAAGGTACGAAGGTGGCCCACGTGGGACTTGATCCGCAATTCTTGTTGCGTGGCATAGTTTCATGACTTGTGTGTTGGTCTAGTATATCGAAGACGCAGGTTCGATGCCAAATTTTGAATTAAATTTCTGTCCCGTTATGCTTTATTAAACACCCCTATTTATATCTTATTATATACAAACAACTTCTTCCTCAGAATAATGTTTACTTGTTTTAGGCAAAATACCTTAGTAGTTGTCTTTAGTTTTGTGAACCTTACTCCCTCACCGATTTTATGAGAGAAGCCATGAAGATGTGGAGTTCCCTGCGGAGGTTGGTGTTCAGCCATCCGTATAGCACGGGGTTGGTGCAGGCGGTGCTCATCGCCAGAATATGACAGGCACCGAAGATGGCGTAGAAGTAATCAGCACTCATGAAGTAGTGGAAGTCCGCTAACATGTTGACGACATGCCATGGTAGCCAGCTGACCGCGAATGTGATGGCTATGGTGGTCAGCAGAATTGTGGTTCGACGGTTCCTGTCAAGTTCCTGCACCTTCCGAGTAGCGCTAAGGCTACTGATCTTGTGTTTGCTTAGAAAATTCTTGATGTGGATGTGCACAAAAATAAGGACTAAGATAGGGATGATGTACTGGATGACCATCAGGGTGATGGTCCATGTCATCTGGACCTTTTGGGAAGACCAATCCAAAACACAGCTTTCGTAAAGAAGGATATTCTGAAACTTAACTGGTTTCAGGTAATGCCAACTCAAAAGAGGCAATGGGAAGACAAGGGAGACCACCCATATTGCCGCCACAGACAGTTGGTTGTAATGCTTCGGACGAGATCCTCGACCCACTCTAACTATGGTGAGGTACCTGTCCGCTGCTATGGCAACAATGGTGGCTGTGCTCACAAGAATGTTCGTACATTGTAGCACCGGAACCAGTTTGCAGATGAAGCTGCCCAGCTTCCAGTTCTTCTCCATGAAACTGGCTAGAGTAAATGGCATGCAAATGAGGCAGAGTGTGATGTCGGACACAGTCAGGTTGATGACGTAAAGGTTTCTGGCAGTCCTCATCTCTTTGCGTTTGCCGATGACCAAAGCCACGATGACGTTGCCTAGGGTCCCCAGGACGATTAGTAAGATATAGGCAATCATAATGATGATTTTAGCAGTGGGTCCCAAGTGCGATCCTGTGTTGCTCTCCTGGACGATATTGTACACCTCCGACAGCGGAAAATTGAACATCGGGAAGGGATATTTTGGCCTAAATTGAGAATGATTTGCCGGTATCAATTCAGTCTCATTGAGAAATATTGGCAGCATCATGAGGTATTCCCTGTAATGGTCACTGAAAAATTGGTAGGACATGTTCTGCATTGCGGCGTCATGTTTCCAGGGCATCGGGATCTCCTGCGGCACTGGGTAGCTGGTGTCAGGTTCCATTACGAGCAGCTTGGTGAGCGAGACGTCTGAGATGTTCATCTGGGTTAAGTTAGACGCCGCTCCGATCATATTCAAGTTGAGGTTCATATTAAACTTGCTGGATTTGAGCTGCACTTAGTCACGCTGTGGGAAGTAGTTTCATCTCACGAAGGAGTAAAGTAAATATTAACAGTCATTTATTCACGATTGTACAGGTTTGAATCACATTGTTGTTTCAAATAGTTTTACAAATCACTTATTTAATTTTACGTTGATAGTGGTCCCCAAGGCTTGAATATGCTAGATGTTTGTAACTTGTTTTAATTGATATGTCAAGATAATCACAAAGATTCCACCACACTGATCAAATGGGGATGAATATATATTATTTTTAGGTGGAAAAACGCCAGATTTTTTGAATTTTTGTTATAACACCTCAGTATGTTTGCATTTCAAGGAATGGCACTTAAATACACATCTTCGAATTTATTTTCCATGTACGCTCTAGCCTGCGTGTAGCCTATTAGTAGCCATTACGTTCACTATCAGTCCTGATGAATATATATTTTTTCAGATAAATATACTTGCAATTATTGTAGTTTTCGGTGTTGGTGTTAGACTATTTCAAGATAACTGAACGCATTAATCTTATGTCACTTACACTTTCACTTTCACTTTCACTTTCACAATCACGAATACCAAAACAAACTATCAGTAAGGTTTCATCAGAAAAGTTATATCCAACGGACTTGATTGTGTTGATCAATAATTAGCTGCTGTGCTCTTGAAAATCTTCCATGTTCCGTGTTATTCTTGATTTGAAAGATACCTCCTGGAATTACCGTCGGGTTCCTTGAGTTTTGCAATGATTATTTTCTATGAATCCGCACGTTGGACGATCCACTTTGCAAAACAAAGTTGCTGACCCATTTTATCCAAGCCGTAGAGCCTGGAAAAAGAATTACGATTGTTAATACCTGAAATGAATTTGCACGGAAATTAGTCATTGCTAATAGAAAACTAGCCGTGTGAGTCTTGTATTTCCTCACACTTATGTGCCTTGCATTTCTAAACTACGAATGAAGGCCTCGCATGTTAAACCGCTATTTAGCAAAACACGGCAAGATCAGTGCAACAGAAGATGGATTCTGGCAGCGTTTTATCTTTAATAAAGATGAGATTGACGTCATTGGAAAGTCGTAGGATTAACACAACACCAGGGGAAATGAAGCCTTCAATTGTATTGTTACGCGTGAAGTCAATATTTATGAGACAATGAATCGAAAAAACAAGACTTCAACTTGAAATTGAAAAGTCCTTTCCTGAGTGCAAATATATTGTTACGTTGTTATGATGTTAGTAATATCAGTCATAAATTATTTAAACAGATATAAATAATGATATGGATGTTACTTTGAAGTCAAAGTCATCCGCACAAATTAATAATTGGCTATGAGGTTGGCTTTGTAGTGTTGAAAGAGGACAATAAGCGATGGGAAGACTGCATGCATAAGTTGATTTCTTGCTTTAACGGTTCCGTCCTTAATCAAATATAAGCCTAATCCAACATCAGCCCAAACCAGCACTCAAGTCCAACATCAGCCCAAACTAGCACTCAAGTCCAACATCAGCCCAAACTAGCACTCAAGTCCAACATCAGCCCAAACTAGCACTCAAGTCCAACATCAGCCCAAACTAACCCCTTTCCCAATTTCGTGCAGCGTCCTCACTCAAGGCCACGGGATAGCAATTAATCAATGGAAAGTGACAAGGAAATATGCAAAGCGATGATGAATATGCGATGCTTTTCAAACCAGAAGAGATTGTTTCATCCCCAATCGTCCGCTTCTAGGGTCGGAATAACCAAAGTCATTTGAATTTAATCTCAGCTTAATAACTGATGTTTTGCAACGGCTCGGAAACTGTTGGTTGTGAACAAGAAACGCTTTGAAAGCCCAACAGCCTCTAATTGCTTTTTGATGCACTCCATTACTGCGTAGAGAATGATTTCTGAAATATTTTTCGAGGAAACGTCTGCCAGTTTCCGTTTGCCAAATCATCGCGGGTAATGTGGCGTCAAATGACCCATTGCGGTGTTTAATGACTTTTTTAATGTCACGATCTGTTTAACAAACAGTTCGTGGGTCGCCTGCCCGCAGAGTGACATTGTTGCACGATATGTAACGTATGAAGATGAAAAACGAATTCATATGTGATTTTATCAGGTAACGTTACTACGGGCAACGGCCTGATATTTCATTAACTGGGCGAATTTTTCATTAAACAGCATTCATTATTAGGTTATTAGTCCAATCATAATCTGATTATGACATCAATCACGGTTAGGGTATTAAGACAACCATTATTAGATGTTCACAACAAGCATTATTACGTTATTACTACAACACTTATTAGGTTATTACTGCAACCATTATTAGGGTATTCTAGTAACAATTATTAAGGTATTACTGCAACCATCATAATGTTAATATTGCAACCATTATTAGGTTATTATCGTAACCATAATTAGGTTATTACTGCAACGGCTATTTGGTTATTAGAGCAACCATTATTCGATTGTTACTGCAACCATTATTTGGTTACTACAGCAACCATTGTTAGCTAATTATCGCAACCATTCTTAGGTTAATATAGCAACCATTATTATGTTAATACAGCAACCATCATTAGGTTATCACGGCGAACGTAATTAGGCTAGTATTGCAACCATTATTAAATGATTACTGCAACTATCATTAACTTATTACTGCGACCGACATTAGGTTATTTCAGCTCCCATTACTTGGTTATTACTGCAACAGTTACTAGTTTATTACTGCAGTCATTCTTAGGTTATTGCTGCAGTCGTTATTAGCTTAATACATCAACTAATATTTGATTATAACTGCAATCATTCATTGGTTATTACAGCAACTATTATTGGGCTATTACTGCTGCCATTGTATTGTTATTTCAGCTATCATTATTAGGTTATTACAGCAGCTATTGTTAGGTAATTACCGTGACCATTTTTTAGGTTACTGCCCCAACCCTTATGAGGTTATTACAACAGCCATTATTATCTTATTACTGCAACCATTATTCGGTTATTGCTACAACTATAATCAGGTAATTATTACAACCAATATTTGGTTGTATCAGCAAGCATTATTATGTTTTAGAGCACACACTAATAGTTGATGTATTACAGTTCTTGGAAGATTATACCAATGAAGCTCGTATCAATGAAGTGATGTTAGGCTTGGGTAGTATTTAAAGCAAAGATGAGCGTACGAATAACTAATACATTGTGGTGCGTTGATGAGCAATTAATCACTGCGATGTTTGGTGAAACATGTGATCGATTGTGGTGTCTGGTGAGACATATAATCTTTTGTGATGCGTGGTGAGACACAAAATATTATGATGTGTGGTAAGACATGTTATCTATTGTGAGGCGTGGTGAAACATGTAACCAATTGTGATGTGTTTACAAGTGTTTATAAGTGTAGGAAGACAACAACAGGCCTCTTGGCCCCCACCAGGTTGTCTTTTGATAGCAAGAGGATTCGTTCTGGAGTAGAACGTCTAGGAGGCCTATTGGCCCAAACTTGGTTGATTTTTGATAGCAAGAGGATAAGTTCTGAAGTAGAACGTCTATGAGTTCTTTTTTTTATAACAACAGGAAAGGGAACGGCTTAGCTATTTATCGGCGATTTATGTAGAACTTTATCGAGCGGCGACTTGAACGTTTCGATTGTATTGCTGTTCACAGACATCGCTGGAAGTTTGTTCCATTCTTCGACAACTCAATACGTGAAGAAATTGCGCGTGATGTCAAGTGAGGAACGTTTCCCAACGATTTTGTATCCATTGTTTCTAGTCACTCCTTTTGTATCTAGAGTGAAAAGGCTCGCTCGGTCAACGTTTTCCTTACCCTTCATAATCTTCCACACTTTGATCATGTCGCCTCTGACTCAACGTTTCTCTAGCGAATAAAGATTGAGTTCACTTAGCCTGTCTTCGTACGATTTATTCCTCAGCGAGGGGATGAGTTTGGTAGCTCTACGTGGAACTTTCTCAAATTAAATAAAAAAAAATTTAAGGAATAGAAACCAGAATCGAACGGCATATCCGAGATGCGGTCTAACAAATGCATTAAATAACTTGAACATACTGTGTGGATTTTTGTACGTGATAGTGCGGGATATCTTACCTAGCTTTTTGTTGCTTTTTTTGGCCGCATCGTTACATTGCTTACTGCTTTTTAAGTCGTTACTAATGATGACACCTAAATCTCTCTCTTCGTTGACGGGAATGAGTTTCTTTCCAGACATTGAATATTCGTGTTCGAGGTTATGAGGACCTATAAGCATAACTTTGCATTTGGCTACATTGAATTTTATTTGCCACTCTTCTGACCAATCAACAATTTTGTTCGAGTCTAGTTGGATCTGCTGACACTCTAGTTCAGTTTGCACTTTTCCTCCGATCTTAGGATCGTCTACAGACTTGCTAATGTTTGAGAGTACGTTGCTATCAAGATCGTTAATGAATATTATAAAGAAAACTGGCTCGAACACGGATCCCAAAGGTACGCCACTTGTAACATTACCCCAGGGGAAGGCAGCTCCGTAATGTGCAACTCGCTGCCGTCTGTCCGTAAGCCAGCATTTTATCCAGTTGTTAAGCTCACCTCGAATACCGACGCTGTGCATTATTCTAATTAAGCGCTTGGGAGGGACTTTATCAAAAGCCTTTTAAAAGTCAAGGTAAATGATATCGATTGGAGATTATGTGTCGTGGATTTCGGTTATATTTCTGAAAAGGAGTAGCAGATTCGTATGACAGGAACGGTCGTGTCTAAAGTCATGCTGGGAGTCACCAATCAATTTGTTTGATTCTACGAATTCTGTACTTTTATCCGTTAACAAACTTTCCATCAACTTGCTAGTGACTGAGGTGAGACTAATTGGACGGTAGTTGTCGGGACACTTTTTGTCCCCCTTTTTAAAAATTGGGGTAACATTAACCTCCTTCCATTTTTAGGGGCAGGTGCCATTTGTGAAAGATTGTGTGAAAATGTTTGATAAATGTTCGGCGATTTATTTCTAGTCATTTTTAGAATTCTGGGATGAATTTGGTCTGGACCTAGAGATTTGGTGACTTTTAATTTTTCAGTATATTTAAAAACTTCGGTGGGGGAAATTTCACTGTGGTGACGGCTTAAATTCGTTTTGCTGCTATGCTATCCTCAGGATTGGGAATATCTTGATTCTCTAACGTAAATACAGAACAAAAGTATTCATTAAGTAGAACACTCATTTCGGTTCGTCCGTTTCTAGCTCACCAACATCGTTCTCTTCTTACGTTCCAGGACCCTCTTTAGATCTCGTCTGCTAATGTTGTATTCAAATTTTGCTGCATCGTTATGTAGATGTCTCTGCTTTATCGAATGCTTTGCTTTCTTATGTGATTGAAGGCGCTGGAATTTTCCTTTCCAGTACTTGGGCTGATAGACTGCTGTTCGCCTGTTTTTGCGCGGGGTATGCTCACGTTCAATATTTTTAAGTGCAGTCAAGAAATAGTTAAGCGATTGATTGACATCTTCTCCGAGGGTTATATTTGCTGACACTATTGACTCTCTTAAGCCATCAAAATTAGCTAATCTGAAGATAGGGACGTTTTCGAAGTTTGTTTATGTTTTCAACTCGAGCTCTTTCAAAAAACGGATACAGTTGTGGTCACTAGTTCCGAGTGCTTCGCCCACTTCGACGTTCGTGACATGAGAGTCGCTTGCACTAAATACGAGGTCAAGAATGTTGCTACCTCTTGTAGGCATCTTCACCATTTGGGTCATGAACTTATCGTTTGCAAAATCAATAAGACGTTGGCCGGTGGCAGTGCATCCGTCGGTTTCCTAATCAATGTCGGAGATATTGAAGTCGCCAAGCACAATACTGTGTTGTGTTGTGACAACATCGACGAGGGTGTTGTAAAGATCGATATCATCTGCAGCCTTGCTATCAGGGGGACGATAGACGAGAGTGATTTGACATTTTATCTGTTTACCGATTACTTGGATTGATACTATGTCGTGGCTGTTGTTTGGAATGGTGAATTCTGATATTTGCAGAGTATTTTTCACGAGAAACAGCACTCCTCCGCCCACTCGGCCTTGTCTATCGTTGTGAAATAGTGAGTAACCGGGAAGAGTAAATTCGACTGAATAAGGCTTGGTGCTCAATTTCATCCACGATTCCGTAATTGCTATTATGTCGATACTTTTATTCATTGCAAGGGTACCTAATTCTTCGATTTTGTCTAGGAGATTTCTAGCGTTCCTGTCGTAACATTTGAGAGTACCGTTAGTCACATTGACTTGATTTGCTTGACTTATTTTGCTTCTACTCTGAGGTCTTGTGCCGCAGCCACGACTTTCATTTTTGTTTACACGGGTTGTACAAGCGGAGCTGCGACTACTGCCTCTATCTCGGACTGGATTGATAACAGGTACTGTTTTGCTAAAACCTGTGGTGGTGTTTTGATGGGCATTTGTGTGTGGGGAGACACGTAATCTATTGTGATGTGTGGTGAGACATGTAATCTATTGTGATGCGTGGTGAAACATGTGATCAATCGTGATGTTTGGAGTGACATGTAATCTATTGTGATGCGTGGTGAGACATGTAATGTACTGTGGTGTGTGGTGAGACATGTAATCTATTGTGTTGCGTTGTGAGACATGTAATATATTGAGATGTGGGGTGAGACATGTAATCTATTGTGATGAGTGATGAGACATGTAATGCATTGTGATGCGTGGTGCGACATGTAATGTATTGTGATGTGTGCTGAGACATGCAATTTATTGTGATGTGTGGTGAGACATGTAATGTATTGTGATGCGTGGTTGAACGGATAATCTACGATAGTGAGTGGTTGAGCAAGTACTCTTCTTTGATAGGTGATACATCACTCAATCAACGGAGATGTTTGGTAGATCAAATGATCTTTATTATTGTGTGGTTCAGTCAGATATCTACTGATACGCTTGAAAGAGAGATCAATCTACTGCGACTCTTGATAGAGAGGGCAATCTACTGTGACGCGAGATAGTGAGAGCAATCTACTGCGACGCTTGGTAGAGAGAGCAATCTACTACAATGCTTGTTAAAGAGAGCAATATTCTGCGACGCTTGATGGTGAGAGCAATCTACTGCGAGGCGAGATAGAGAGAGCAATCCACTACGACATTTGATAGAAAAAGAAATCTACTGAGCCACTTGGTAAAGAGAGCAATATTCTGCGACGCTTGATAGAGAGAGCATAGATCGACTAAGCAACCTACTGCGACGCTTGATCGAGAGGGCAATCAATAGTGTGAGGCGCGGCAGAGCAATGCAATAACAGGGATGAGCTGATTAAAAATCCATCAATAACCCAACCGATCAGAATCATCATTTGTTCCTAAGGATGACTGTTGGCTATTCAAAATACCGTTCATAATTTTTCCCCTCCTGCTGGTTGGTTCATTCAGATATTAAGTTGGATGGTTCCCTCAATTTTCGTTTATAGTGGCACGCGTTTATCATTTATTTTCTGCATATCAAATCCTTGAGTTAGGTTCCACATATATTCCCAGACAACTGATAACATGTTGGCTTATGCACCACTCAATTGTGTCGAGAATTCATTTCACCCATCGTTGGGGCAGACATTGACATATTTCATGCTAATTGAGTTTCGAGTTGATTTGATTTTACTCTTTCATTTATCACACGGACGGGGAAAGCGGGAGTTGGTGGGGGGAAGAGGAAGGAGGGTGATGATGTTAGAGAATGGGGCTTGCTGGAGTGGGAGAATGGAGGTGCTGGAGTTTGAGAATGGGGTGCTGGAGTGGGAGATAGAGGGTGGCGGAGTGTGGGTAGAAGTTTGTTGGAGTGAGGAGACGTGGGTTTTGGGTGTTCGAGTGTTTGAAGGGAGATGTTTGGTGTTGTGGAGTGCTGGAAAGATGATTTGGGTGCTGGTGTGCGGGGGGGAGTTGAGTGCTGGAAAAGGGAATTGAGTGTTGGAGTGGGGGAAAGGGGAGTTGGGTGCTGAAGTGAAGGAAAGGGGATGTGGGTGCTGGAGTGGGGGAAAAGGGAGTTGGGTGTTGGAACAGGGAAATGGGAGTTGGGTGCTGAAATGAGGAAAGGGGAGTTGGATGCTGGAGTGGGGGAAAGGGAAGTTGGGTATTGGAGTGGAATAAATGGGAGTTGGGTGTTGAAGTGGGGGAAAGGAGAGTTGAGTGTTGGAGGGGGAGGGGGAAGGGAGTTGGGTGTTGGAGTGGAGAAAATGGAGTTGAGTGGTGGAGTGGGGAAAGGGGATTTGGGTGTTGATGTGGGGAGAGGGGAGTTGGGTGTTGGAGTGGGGTAAAGTTTTGTTGGGTGTGTGTTGTGTGATCAGTCTTTTCATCAAAGTGTCTCTGCACATGCTCAGCTATGTTGAATTGTCTCACACGCGCCCAGTTATGTTGATGTGTCGTGCACACACCCATTTATGCTGGAGTGTCAAGCACATGATTAGTTATGTCAGCCATGCCCAGTTATGTTGGAGTTAGGAGTTATTGTCCCGCTGAACGCAAGATGGCATCAGTGCCTGTTGAGTTGGTGGGCGCCAAAAAAATTACTTTCATTGATGTCCTAAAATGAGTCAGAACATCTTGCATATTTGTTCAGAAGATGTCAAAGTGTCGCCATATGTAGGTCACGACTATATTGGTCAGTTTGAAGCTCAAATCAGCGGCTTCTCAGCAGTCACTGAACAGCTGTTAGATGTGTCTGTTACTACCCACCACAACAACGAATAACCTTTCAGCGAAGAAATGGTCACCTTGAATTTTATTCAGACCATCGCCTGAAGATTTTATGATGTTATCACCTGATATATTTATTCATCTAAAGAAAATCCCTTTGTTCCCAAATGAATTATATCAACAAACACTGTCGAA
>SDVV010028821.1:0-11903 GCA_016164225.1 Gammarus roeselii
ATGTATATATTTATGAATGTATACATATTTGATAAAGATGAGCACAGTCTATTATATGTCATCATTGACATACGTGCAGCACGGTAATAGCAGAAAAATGGATCCTGGCTTATCAAACAAGTCGTATATTTATGACGTCATTACGCTATACCTCAGTAACGATTGAAGATTTTTATACAATTCTTGCCTCTCTTTCTCTTATGTAATTTGATAGCGACAAAATAGGTGTTGCATAATCATGATTGACTGCCCTACACTCACGAGAAAGGGACCGCGCCAACTTTCGAAATTCCAACACTAGCATAATAGCAGAATGCTGAGAGTGTGAAAGGACCGTTTCAACAAGGTATACTCAAACTAGACATCTCTTCTCTCACTGTCTAGGTTGTCGTACTCCTGACGGTGCTGTCATGTGCCAGCGCTGGCGAGGTTGCCCTGGGTCAGCCCAAGGTGGTCCGCGTTCCCCAGCACGACTCCGCCATCATCCAAAGCCACAGACTTGGGGGTAACTTCGCTTACTCCACCCACGAGGCGCACGCCTACGCCGTTGAGACACCCATCATCAAGCAGAAGACGGTTGCTAAAGGTGTCACACTCCACCATGGAGATCCTATCGTGAAGACGGTCACGTCGTACGTGAAGCAGAAAGTGCCTCAGTATGGAATTGTGAAGACCGAACACACTGTACCTGCCGTTCAGTACGCCGCTGTGACTCCAGTCCAGCATCAGGTCGTCTCTACAGTTGTGTCAGCGCCTGTACAGTATGTGCAGTATTCCGCTGCCGCTGGTGCTCCTGTGCAGTATTCCGCCGTCGCTGGTGCTCCTGTGCAGTATTCCGCCGTCGCTGGTGCTCCTGTGCAGTATTACGCCGCCGCTGGTGCTCCTGTGCAGTACGTTCAGTACTCCGGTGCTTCTTTTGGTGGTCAAAATGTCTTCCCCCTGCACTACGCCGTGTCTCCTGTGCAGTATGTGAGGGCGTAACTTCCAGAAAGCTTCTGCCAAGCCGGAAAAATCCTCATGAAATTTTCTACGAAGCCAAACCGCATATACCCATTGAGAATCTCATCAACACAAGTAGAGTGATCAAGTTTGGCAGCATTACCATCTTTGTTTACAATTAACCCATTTTATGTTTAACTAACATTACGATAACAACATTGTTTCAAAGACTCTTACGTAGATTTTGGTAAGCGATCCTGGTTCCCGAAAATGGTAATCGTGAAGTGATACAAAATCTGCATGTCTCCACAGTCCAGCGTGGCCACTCTACTCCATCACCACTCTCTCATCCTCCATTATGTTCTTGTGAAGACAGGCGGCGCCGCCCCCCGGTTCATGATCCATCGTCGCTGTATAGATTGTAAATACTGTGTCGCATCAAACTTGAATTAAAATAATATTAGCATAAAACAACCTGGTTTGTTCCCCTTACCTCTTCATCGAGTAGTAGGATGACTCTCAGTCACGAGACTAATGCGAAAGGTATACACGCAGTCACGGGACAAATGCGAAAGGTAAACTCGCAGTCACGGGACTAATGCGAAAGGTGTACTCTCAGACACGGGATTAATGCGAAAGGTATACTCGTCGTCACGGGACTAATGCGAAAGGTATACTCGCAGTCACGGGACTAATGCAAAAGGTATACTCTCAGACACGGGACTAATGCGAAAGGTATACTAGTAGTCACGGGACTAATGAGAAAGGTATACTCGCAGTCACGGGACTGATGCGGAAGGTATACTCGCAGTCACGGGACTAATGCGAAAGGTGTACTCTCAGACACGGGACTAATGCGAAAGGTATACTCGTAGTCACGGGACTAACGCAAAAGGTATACTCGCAGACACGGGACTAATGCGAAAGGTATACTCGCATTCACGGGACTAATGCGAAAGGTACACTCGCAGTCACGGGACTAATGCGAAAGGTATACTCGCAGACACTGGACTAATGCGAAAGGTATACTCGCCGTCACGGGACTAATGCAGAAGGTATACTCTCAGACACGGGACTAATGCGAAAGGTATACTCTCAGACGGGTTCAATGCAAAAGGTATACTCGCAGACACGGGACTAATGCGAAAGGTATACTCGCGGACATGGGACTAATGCGAAAGGTATACAGAGGAATTAGGATTGACAAGTGTACCGGAGCTTGAATAAATTGATGTTTACTCGTTCGATAAATCTACTGATAACTGGCATGCTTATATAACTACATAAATGCATCCCATAACGGCTTTCAAGACATTATTGGATTTGAAAGTTACCTGCACTACCGGAATCTGAAAAATGCTATCTTTTCAATATGAACGTTTTTTTCGTCCTTGTAAGCGAAACATCTCCGGAATCATGAACCGCCCCTGGCTTGGCTGAAATAAAACAAAAACAATAAACTACACCAATACGGGCAGCCTTGGATTCGTCTGACTTAAACTGCCCTCCGAGGGATGGACCTCTAGCCGTTCACTAAATAATCAAGCACTGGCGGGATTTCTGTTACCGTCTTACGTCAGAAAATGGCGGCCAAATGAGATGAAATACTGTATCCTGACTACGGATGAGTGCAAGAAAAGAGTGCCGCTTATTTAAAAGGGCAGCCGGTGCTGCCATCTAGCGAACGGGCCCGAACCAGACTATAAATAGTTTATCGAGGGCCTGAGCATCTTGATGTAGTTCATTAACGTTTATAACATGAATGATAGATACTGCTCAATAAACGGAATCTAATTGACAGAGTTACTCAACACTGTTGATTTGCTTTATAGACGTTGACATAAGTATTTGTAATCCCAGGGGCGTAGTTTTAATTTTTGCAAGGGGATGTACTGCGCGGTAACAATGACTCTTCAAGTAATCAGTGGGCCTTAAGCCCATTTTCTGGTCACTCAAAGTTGTTTGGGAAAAATGATCAATTTGCGATCAACAAATTTTACAATTTTGATAGACTTTCACAATTTTCTCAACAAATCCTCCACATATTTAGTTACTAACACATTAATCGTAAATCACCAAGCCTTCCCAGATTCAGTTACAAACAAATTGGTCGTAAAAGCTAAAATATCAACAACAAAGAATCTGAAAATAATTAATTTTATCGTAAAAGGGTAATTGGTATACTGTTTGGAATCTGGTAATCATTTAGAACAGTTTCTGTGCATGGAGGTCTATAATTTACCAAACTTTCAGATTGACGAATAAATCCACACCTCCGCATGTCGCAGACGAGAAGTCACATACAACAAACTCAGTCATTATTTGCCTGGAAATATACCGGCTATGTTTGCCAAGTGATATATTGAATGCTCAGTCATATAATGTCTGACTTGTAGTATATCACATGCCAAGCCAAGTGACTGACGCCGTCATATATATTGTACGCCCAGCAATGCTATATAATAATCATATCTCAGCTGTGCATTGTGCAGCCACCATGGACACTGTAGCCCACGATTGATTGAGAGTGCTGACACTGTAGCTCAGGATTGATTAAGAGTGCTGACACTGTAGCCCAGGATTGATGGAGAGTGCTGACACTGAAGCCCACGATTGATGGAGAGTGCTGACACTGTAGCTAGCACACGATTGATGGAGAGTGCTGACACTGTAGCCCACGATTGATTGAGAGTGCTAACACTGCAGCCCAGGATTGATAAGAGTGCTGACACTGTAGCCCACGATTAATGGTGAGTGCTGACACTGAAGCACACGATTGATGGAGAATGCTGACACTGTAGCACACGATTGATGGAGAGTGCTGACACTGTAGCCCACTATTGATGGAGAGTGCTGACACTGTAGCCTACGATTGATGGAGAGTGCTGACACTGTAGCCCACGATTGATGGAAAGTGCTGACACTGAAGCCCACGATTGATGGAGAATGCTGACACTGTAGCACACGATTGATGGAGAGTGCTGACACTGTAGCCCACTATTGATGGAGAGTGCTGACACTGCAGCCTACGATTGATGGAGAGTGCTGACACTGTAGCCCACGATTGATGGAAAGTGCTGGCACTGTATCCTCTGTTATACGGCGACGATTGATGGAGAGTGCCGACACTGTATCCCACGGTTGATGGAGAGTGGTGACACTGTATCTCACGGTTGATGGAGAGTGCTAGCACTGTATACCATGGTTGATGGAGAGTCCTGACACAGTATTTCACGATTGATGGAGAGTGCTGACACTGTATCCCACGATTGATGGTGAGGGCTGACACTGTATCCCACGATTGATGGAGAGTGCTGACACTGTATCCCACGCTTGATGGAGAGTGCTGACACGGTATCCCATGATTGATGACTGGAGAGTGGTGACATTGTATCCTCCGTTGTACAGCAACGATTGATGGCTGACACTGTCTCCCACGGTTGATGGAGAGTGCTGACACTGTATCCCACAATTGATGGAGAGTGCTGACACTGTCTCCCATGGTTGATGTCGAGTGCTGACACTGTATCCCACGATTGATGGAGAGTGCAGACACTGTATCCTCCATTGTACGGCGACGATTGCTGGAGAGTGCTGACACTGCATCCCCACGGTTGATGGTGAGTGCTGATACTGTAGCCCACGATTAATGGGATACAGTGTCAGTACTCTCCATCAATCTTAGGATACAGTGTCAGCGCTCTCAGTCAACCGTGGGACACAGTGTCAGCACTCTCCATCAATCGTGGGATACAGTGTCAGCACTCACAATCAATCGTGGGATACAGTGCTAGCACTCTCCATCAACCGTGGGATACAGTGTCACCACTCTCCATCAACCGTGGGATACAGTGTCGGCACTCTCCATCAATCGTCGCCGTATAACAGAGGATACAGTGCTTGCACTTTCCATCAATCGTGGGATACAGTGTCAGCACTCCATCAAACGTGGGATACAGTGTCAGCCTTCGCCATCAACCGTCGCCGTACAACGGAGGATACAGAGTCAGCACACTCCATCAATCATGGGATACAGTGTCAGCACTTTATATCAATAGTGGGATACAGAGTCAACACTCTCCATCAACCGTAGGATACAGTGTCAGCATTCTTTATCAACCATGAGATACAGTGTCAGCAGTCTCAATTAACCTCGGGATACAGTGTCAGCACTCGACATCAACCATGGGAGACAGTGTCAGCACTCTCCATCAATTGTGAGATACAGTGTCAGCACTCTCCATCAACCGTGGGAGACAGTGTCAGCACTCTCCATCAATTGTGGGATACAGTGTCATCACTCTCCATCAACCGTGGGATACATTGTCAGCCCTCTACATCAATCGTGGGATACAGAGTCAGAATACTCCATCAATCGTGAGATACAGCGTCAGCACTCTCCATCAATCGTAGGATACAGTGTCAGCACTCACCATCACCCGTGGGATACAGTGTCAGCACTCTCCATCAACCGTGGGATACAGTGTCAGCACTCGTCATCAATAGTTGGATACAGTGTCTGCACTCTTCATCAACCGTGGGATACAGTGTCAGCGCTCTCCATCAACCGTGGGAGACAGTGTCAGCACTCTCCATCAATTGTGGGATACAGTGTTAGCACTTTCCATCAACCGTAGAATACAGTGTCAGCAGTCTTCATCAATCGTCGCTGTACCACGGAAGATACAGTGTCAGCACTCTCCATCAATCATGGGATACAGTGTCAGCATTCTCCATCAACCGGTGGATACAATGTCAGAACTCTCCATCAACCGTGGGATACAGTGTCAGCACTCTCCATCAATTGTAAGCTACAGTGTTAGCACTCTCCATCAACCGTGGGATACAGTGTCAGCACTCTCCATCAATCGTGCGATAGTGTCAGCACTCTCCATCAATCGTGGGATACAGTGTCAGCCCTCTTCATAAACCGCGGCATACATTGTGAGCACTCTCCATCAACTGTGAGATACAGTGTCAGCACTTTCTATCAACCATGGGATATAGTGTCAGCATTCTTCCTAAATCGTGGGATAGTGTCAGCACTCTCCATCAATATTAGGATGTATTGTCAGCATTCTCTAGCAATCGTGGGATACTGTGTTAGCACTCTCCATCAATAGTGGGATACAGTGTCAGCAATCTCCATCAACCGTGGGATACAGTGTCAGCACTCTCCATCAATCGTGAAATACAGTGTCAGCACTCTCCCATCAATCGTGGGATACAGTGTCAGCACTCTGCACCAATCATGGGATACAGCGTCAGCACTGTCCAATAACCGTGGGATACAGTGTCAGCACTCTACATCAACCGCGGGATACAGCGTCAGCACTCTTCATCAATCGTCGCCGTACAACGGGGAATACAGTGTCAGCACTCTCCATCAATCGTGGGAGACAGTGTCAGCACTCTCCATCAATCGTGGGATACAGTATCAGGACTGTCCATCAATCGTCGCCGTGCAGCGGAGGATACAGTGTCAGCACTCTCCAGCAATCTTGGGATACAGTGTCAGCGCTTTCCATCAACCGTGGGATACAGTGTCAGCACTCTCCCTCAATCGTGGGATACAGTGTCAGCACTCTCAATCAATCGTGGGATACAGTGCCAGCACTCTCCATAAACCGTGGGATACAGTGTCGGCACTCTCCATCAATCGTCGCCATATAACAGAGCATACAGTGCCAGCACTTTCCATCAATCGTGGGATACAGTGTCAGCACTTCTTCAAACGTGGGATACAGTGTCAGCCTTCGTCATCAACTGTCGCCGTACAACGGAGGATACAGTGTCAGCACACTCCATCAATTATGGGATACAGTGTCAGCACACTCCATCAATTATGGGATACAGTGTCAGCACTTTATATCAATAGTGGGATACAGTGTCACCACTCTCCATCAACCGTGGGATACAGTGTCAGCATTCGTTATCAACCATGAGATACAATGTCAGCAGTCTCAATCTACCATGGGATACAGTGTCAGCACTCGACATCAACCATGGGATACATTGTCAGCACTCTCCATCAATTGTGGGATACAGTGTCACCACTCTCCATCAACCGTGAGGTACAGTGTCAGCACTCTCCATCAACCGCGGGATACAGTTGATGGAGAGTGCTGGCATCACTACATTCCCTTTCCGAAATGACGAGAGTCTCTGCTGGGACAGCACGTGCGTCGACACATTGACGGAGACTCACCTTAATAATGGTGCAGTGGCTTCGGGATCAGCCGCTAGCGAAGCTGAGCGCCACAAGAGAGTTAAATATAGGGACCTTGCCAGGCGTTTTCAGTTTGAGCCTATCGCTATAGAAAACAATAATTTGAAAAGCTCTATTTATAAATATGTTTTCCCTCTCATGATGAATAAATTGCACTCCTTCAAATAGTCGTTTTAGCTGCCTGGGCTGTATCCAGAGTATTTTCAAATATCAACGCAAGGGAATGAAGCTGCAAAAATCGAAAAAGAAATGTATGTACATGTCTCTTCTCGTCCAACTGATATACGTTGCGAACATAAACTCCAAGTTATTATTTTGGGGAATGTAGAAGTATTAAAATTAGGGAAATCAAAAATGGTGAGCCACCAGTGAAGGGGTCGCTATCCCTGGTGCTAAATTCTTTTATTGCTCACGTCAGATTAGCCCCTTAAGGCTCCGTCAACTGTCTTATCAGCCACAAGTTGTTCCGACTACCTACCTATTGTACCATTTTTTAACAGCGAACATCCATAGCGTTCCTCAGTCACACCAGACACTGTCATATCTGCCAGCGATTTTCTGCATAAACTCTATTTCAGCCCACGTCAGAATCAGCCACGAGGCGTACCATTTTACTGGTTATCACTTGAATGCAGTAAAACCCAGCCTAACCAAACCTAGAGTACGTGTTTCTAACCCGCGGGGCAAAGGTACGGTATTTCTAACCCGCGGGGCAAACATACGTATTTTTCAAGGATACGCAATGCCGTTTTTTATTATTTTTTAATTTAAGTTTTATTGAAGTGATAACCAGTAGGTTGGCACGCCTCTTTAGGTGTGAAGACAGTGGCAGATATTACAGTGGCAGATTATGAAGTGGTGGAAAATGCGTGTGGGCTGAAACATCGTTTAGGTCGAAAGCACGTGTGATGAAAGATTTTTAGCGGTCATGACAGTGTCCGGTCATGACAGTGAGGTGAAGTGAAGTGGCGATAGTGCGCGTGTGCGGGAATAATTTTAGCTCGAACGCTGGGCTCCCTAGTGGAGTGATCAAGTTGTGGCAGCAGTACTATCTTTGTTTAAGATTAACTCATTTTATGTGTAACCAACAATACGAAAGCATCATTGTTTCAGAGACTCTTGCGTAGATTTCTATAAGTGATCCCGGTTAATTCAACCATAAAACAAATATGTACTAATGCCATGGGTTGCTGCATTTCTACTAGCCAATTAATGACTTTTTTATAAAGAAACAGCGCTTGGTAACAGTAACATCGCGAACTATGAACGCATATCTGATGCTACTATGAATAGAGAGCACGAAGGCTAAAACATTCCATTCATTACATTTATGAATTTACCTAATATAAAAATATAATTAGTTTGACGTTCATGCTGAGGTTTGAAGCAGAAACCAGCGATCGTGTTAGTAATGATAATGCCTTTTATACTTAAAGTTCTAGGACGTCTTTTATGTTTCAATTGCCAGCATGGGCATGACAAATAAATAATTTTAAGCGAATATATTACACTATATATATTTTCTTTATAGTTGTAGAGGATATTATTATTATTTCAAAATGACCTGCTTCCCCAACACTACCTACGTAAGTTTATTGCATCCAATGAGGAAATTTTTGAACGAAACCCATGTGATGCTCTCACACATCTGATATCTAAACTCTGGGGGTGGATTTTTGATTGTTCTCGATTCGATAAGTGATATTCGACAAGCGAAAAAAATCCCCGTGATGCGCCCGACATGAATTATGTAATATCGAAAAGATACTGGCAATACAACTGTACAATCAAGGATTAATATCCCAAAGATCATTTAATTCTTATGGCAATATGATAACCCTAGTTGCTAGAACGTGTGAACAATTGTATCATAAAGATATGCATTTCAAAGCAAGCAACGGCTCCAGAAAACATGGTCTGTTCGTGATGAAATGTTTTGTTGACGTGTAGAAAATGGTGAAGTCTCACCTACCTCTAATGGTAGTCCACACTCTGATCAACACTCAACTAACCAATTCAGCTCGTTTTCCACATCTATCGTAACAGAAGTAATTCAAAAGCTGTACTCAAAGATTATTACTCCACCAGGCAATATCAAACAAAATGATAACATGTGCCTTCTTACCCCCGCCGATTTCAATGAATAACGTCTTTATTAATTTCGGAATAAGGTATATAATCGTGACGAAATTTAACCCATTATTCATTCTATTTGAGGTGAATCATGTCATTTCTCATCTTCTCTGCGATATCTTTAACATAATTATGGAATTGGGAGTGAACCATAAATATCTCAAACATGCCCGTCACTCTAGCAGTGTTTCCAACTATCGTCCGATTTCTACTGCTTTTCATTGCTAATAATGTTATATCTAATGTGCACTTTGTTTTGTATTGCTAATAATGTTATATCTAATGTGCACTTTGGTTTCCGAAAAAAACTCTGCTTCAGAGTTTTGTCCACATATAATATTTAACCTGCAACAAACATTTCATAATAGAACTTATAGCGTTTGTCTATTCCTTGACCTGTATTTGGTGTTTGGTACAGTTCATCAGAATATTTTGTTTACAGAGTTGCATGATTATGGTGTTGCTCACTGATTGGTAGTTATAGGGATCAATCAGTACTCTGCAGTACTCTGACCCTAACAATTGGTGTTTCTCGAGGATCAATCTGGGTCCCCTTTGGAATATCTTTATAAATGACACATCACAAGTTGGACTGAAAAATACTATCTTTGCTGATTATGCTGTTTTCTTGTAGGCCGAATTCGAAAACTTTCAACAAACCGATGATCATATTGAATTTTTGCGATTAAATCTTTCAACGAGGTTAGCAGGTAGCGGACTCACTGTCATGAAAGCAAAACTCAATTGATGCGTGTTACTCCTCAACAGCCCCCCGAATGACAAACCTTCTGTTCAACGGCAACACAATGGAATGAGTATGTGTTACTCCCCAACAGCCCCGTCCTCCGAATGACGACCCTTCTGTTCAAAGGCAGCACAATGGAATGAGTATGTGTCACTCCCCTACAGCACCCCCGATTGACAAACCTTCTGTTCAACGGCAACACAAGGGAATGAGTATGTGTTACTTCCCAACAGCACCCCCGAATGACGAACCTTGTGTTCAACGATGGCACAATGGAATGAGTATGTGTTACTCTCCAGCAGCACCCCCGAATGACAAAACCTTCTGTTCAACGACAACACAATGGAATGAGTACGTGTTACTCCCCAACAGCACCGGCCCTCGAATGACAAACCTTCTGTTCAACGGCAACACAATGGAATGAGTATGTGTTACTCCCCAACAGCTCCCCCGAATGACAAACCTTCTGTTCAACGGCAACACAATGGAATGAGTCTGTGATTCTCCTCAACAGCACTCCCAAATGACAAGCCTTGTGTTCAACCGCAACACAATGGAATGAGTATGTGTTACTCCCCAACAGCACCCCTGAAGGACAAACCTTCTGTTCAACAGCAACACAATGGAATGAGTATGTGTTACTTCCCAACAGCACCCCCGAATGACAAATCTTTTGTTCGACAGCAACACAATGGAATGAGTATGTGTTACTCCGCAACAGCACCCCCGAATGACAAACCTTCTGTTCAACGGCAAAACAATGGAATGAGTATGTGTTACTCCCCAACAGCACCTCGAATGAAAACCTTCTGTTCAACGGCAACACAATGGAACGGGGTTGTGTTACTCCCCGACAGCACCCCCGAATGACAAACCTTCTGTTCAACGGCAACACAATGGAATGAGTATGTTTCACTCCCCAACAGCACCCCCAAATGACGAACCTTCTGTTCAACGGCAACACAATGGAATGAGTATGTGTCACTCCCCTACAGCACCCCCGAATGACAAGCCTTCTGTTCAACCGCAACACAATGGAATGAGTATGTGATACTCCCCAACAGAACCCCCGAAGGACAAGCCTTCTGTTCAACAGCGACACAATGGAATGAGTATGTGTTACTCCCCAACAGCAACCCCGAATGACAAACCTTCTGTTCAACGGCAACACAATGGAATATGTATGTGTTACTCTCCAACAGCACCCTCGAATGACAAGCCTTCCGTTCAACAGTAACACAATGGAATGAGTATGTGTTACTTCCCAACACCACTCCCGAATGACTAACCTTCTGTTTAACGGCAACACAATGGAATGAGTATGTGTTACTCCCCAACAGCACCCCGAATGAAAACCTTCTGTTCAACGGCAACACAATGGAACGGGGTTGTGTTACTGTACGACAGCACCCCCGAATGACAAACCTTCTGTTCAACGGCAACACAATGGAATGAGTTTGTTTCACACCCCAACAGCACCCCCGAATGACGAACCTTCTGTTCAACGGCAACACAATGGAATGAGTATGTGTTACTCCCCAACAGCACCCCCGAATGACAAACCTTCTGTTCAACGATGGCACAATGGAATGAGTATGTGTTACTACCCAACAGCAACCCCGAAGGACAAACCTTCTGTTCAACGGCAACACAATGGAATGAGTATGTGTTACTCCCAACAGCACCCCCGAATGACAAACCTTCTGTTCAACGGCAACACAATAAAATGAGTATGTGTTACTCCCCAACAGCAACCCCGAATGACAAACCTTCTGTTCAACGGCAACACAATGGAATGAGTATGTATTACTCCCCAACAGCACCCCCGAATGACAAACCTTCTGTTCAACGGCAACA
>SDVV010028822.1:0-11903 GCA_016164225.1 Gammarus roeselii
CTATTGATCATTGATTATAATGTTGTAATCAATAATTTGTTGCATAATATAAGAACCGGCGGCATACTAGCGATGGGCTGCGACGAATTCAATTGAACTATTAATTACGGTAATCCAAATAGTGTACATGATAATGAAGTGTTATGTTTAATGTAAGATAAATTGAAAACCCATTGCTAGACGATGGAAATAAAAGATTTAATAATAATAATAATAATGGTCTTGTATTTAGCTTATTGTATGTTTATTGTAGGTACATTCTTCAATGTTTAGGAGAAGTTAGAGATTCCTCTAGGTAAAAGTTCGTTGTGTTTATGCCTATTTGTGTAAATAGACCGATTTATCAGGATGGATACCCAATGTATTACAATTTTATTGTCAGCTACAGCAGAGTAGAGCATCTTATTTGGCTATTTTTATAGTTGTTGTTGGATGATTTTTCCACGATAATCATAGGAAAGTATGTTTAGGAGGTGTAAGTCCGTACTGCATCTTTGTGGAATTTCGTCATTGAATCCTAGCAAGCGTATAGTTTAACGTTTTAGAAGACGATTTACTGGATGGTGGGGTTCTGGTGTAGAGGTGGTTTACACTCTTTTGGCTGTCATTTCGAGTTCATACATGTTCAACGTGATTTGTAAGTTCTTATGGCTGTCCGGCTTAAGTTCCGTGTGTTTGTTAGAGAGGTTATCCGTCAAGCTGCTCATTGTTGTTGTGGTTTACTCGTCATCAGTGAACAAAAACGCAGATTTTTATGGTCACACAATCTTGAGACTCATGTCAGGCCCATTCTTGACAACTGTACCTGTGTATAGTTTCTTGGTTATGCTCAGTATTTGACTTTGCTCGACGTTGTTCAGAGATAACTGACTAAACAGAAGCATGGCATGTCTGTGGTACTGTACTATGACTGGATATTTCCTTTGAAATTTATTATATTTCAGTGGTAGATTACTGAGAAGTGACCTAGTAAAGCATTGTAGAGTTCGTTGTTATGACACAGTGGGCTTTGATTTTGTCCAACTAGAGGCATAGTATCAGTTAGGTCTAGGAATTTTTTGTTATAGATTTGAACAGGTATCGTAGTAAAAAAAAACATTATTCTAATGAACTCAGTGGTAAATGTCAAATATTTTCGGTATGGCTGTTATGTTAGTATATGCTTTTTCATGAACCAGACCACCTTAGGAGTTGAAGTGCAGGATTTTTTTTTCTATAAGATCGGTAGTGTTCATCGACATCGTGTATTGATTGACCATACACCTTCCAATAATTGAGTAGGATTTATCATCTGGGTGTGGTAGGATGCACCGTATATAATAGTTAATCATTGGCGGTTAGGGTAGAGTAGAGAATCTTGTTTAGCTATTTACTAGATGTTGGTGTATATTTCGATTGGTTATCATAGGAATATATCTGTATATGATATAAATTCGCCTAATTTCATGGAATGTTGGGTATAAAATACGCTTTATTGGATGATATGATTCAAAATATTGATATGTTATACTTATCGACTCCGGTTTCATGTCGTCTTGGAGAGTGTTAGTGTTAAAAATCAATCGGTTTTGGTTAGAGTGTTAGTGTTAAAATTCTTCAAAAATCTAATGTACATCTCAATTATGTTATCCGCTCGCATGTCTTTACTTGATGATCATTCCCGCATGTCTTACTTGTATAAATTGTTGTAAGAGGTTTGCAGTTTATACACTTAGAAGTTATTGATACATTCAGGCTTTGTTATGAGATTGCATTCCAATTCAGAATACCTGTCTTATTTTGAGCATTCACAATATCCACTGTGGCAGTTTTTCACTAATGGTTTGTGATAATGCCCGTAAACCTAACTCATCGTAACCTAATCTAACAAAAGATGATTTTTTCTCCCCCGTTTTATACTTACGTTAGGTATTTCTTCATTGATTTAAGCTGTATTCTTATCAAATATATCCACTTGACTCTGTAGTTTTAGCAATCTTTAGCATGTTGTGTGCCTATATATATCAATGTACGACGACATAAATCAAATATCAATGAATGCAAAAAGAGTTACCATACACTATCAAATACAATAATACCTCGGCGATCTAACTTTTTCTAACCAATAGTCATGTATTTTTATTTAAGTTTGATGCATATGTATGATATTGATACGTATGATACTCTCCAATTGGGCTGTATATTTAACATATCAAAAGCGGTTTAATTCATTTCTAAAATTTTGATCCAGCAAATATCCTTTTGCAGATGTTTAAATTCCAGAATTTTTGTCAAGATCTCTGTTACATGTTTGGATAAGACTCAGCAGGTAAGATCCAAGAGAACTAATGCACTTCAATTTGTTACAATTTTGAATGTGGACAGTTTCACGCGATAATAGGTTCAAATATCTAGTCATCCCAACCAACTTATCTAATAATTATATGTTTTCATTGAAGTTGGATGATTATGTGTGATATTTAGTGATTATTTTGGGCGATGTACTTATTAAATACTCTCTTCACGGTTCTATTTTACGTAGTTTTTTTTTAATGTCACACACCAGGTATACACATATACTTTTGCATGCATATACAGCGTCGTTAGCCTCACTGTGTCGGCACATGTGTCGACACAATGCGTATATTCAGGGTCGTTAGCCTCACTGTGTCGGCACATGTGTCGACACAATGCGTATATTCAGGGTCGTTAGCCTCACAGTGTCGGCACATGTGTCGACACCATGCGGGTATTTACACACATTTTGTGCAAAAAGGGTTACCATACACTGTCAGATGCATCAATACATAGGCAAATTAACCTAACCTAACCAAATTAGCATTGAATTATGTGTCATCGTTCGAGATTTTTCCTGCATATATATGATACTTTTTCATTGATTTATGATATATTAATTTCAAATCCCTGTACATTGCTCTACATTTTGATCTATCATTTGCAGTTTTGATATACACTTTCAATTTCGATCTACCAAATTTCATCCATTTCATATGCAAATTACATCGTTTTGTTTTAATTGCTATACCGTTTTTCATATGACTCGTGATTTTACAAGTTATTTACACCTATCAGACCTAACCTAACCTATGTACGGTATTCAGTCATTGTAACAAACAAATGAAGCATTCCAAACTCCAATAAATATCACTTTACCATACATGTTATTTATTTCGTTGTCGCTCTCAACCCATATTTGTTAGCAGAGAGGACCAATTTTCGAACTTAGATGGTTTGAATGTTACAGGTTTTCATATTATTTTTGATTTGACACAATTCTACATCACTTTAACATGTTATTCACCCCCATCATAACCTAACCTAACCTTATGTATGGTATTCAGTCTTTGATATATACACATGAGCCCCTCCGGACTACTCTAATTATCACTATAACATACATGTTATTTATTTCGTTGTTACTCTCGACCCAAATTAGTTAGCAAAGAGGCCCCATTTTCAAACTTGGATGGATTGAATGCTACAAGTAATTAAAATTTGTATCCAATTTCATACAAACGAACACATGGTCTCACACTATGCTTTTCTTATTTGGCTTCAATATATCCACTTGGCCCTACAACCTTTGACGATTTACTTCTCTGATTTGCCTTTTATTTCCTATAATTTTCACATTCCTGACGATGACTTCGTTTCAAGATCTGATCGGACTCTGATTCACATTCTATCATTCTGTAAAAGATCTAGATCATTGATCTCGAGATGGGTTTATGGCATTATTTCACGCCTTGAAACATATTCTTCTACTGATTTCGACGATTCGATGTTACCTCCGACGGACACAAAGTTTGCAATTCTTTGTTTAATCTTTCAGTTTAGGATAATATAATCATTTCATTGAGGCTTTACAAACTTTTAATAGTATTTATTGGAATTATTTACAGACCTTACTGGCCTCATCAATGACATACACCTCGTTTTTGATTAGAACCAGCATGGATTTTACATTCAATTATACCCTTAATCACGATATTTCAGTTTCCTCTCAATATCTTTCATATACTCTATCATAGCTTAGATACGAATACCGAAGGCTGTTCCGATCCCGTGAGTCCACAAATATATTCCTTTTAATTTTTGAACTTTAACTATACGATAATTCTCCAATTCAAAGTCATTCTGAAATTCACCATTGAGAAATGTTGCATACGATCCAGATATTCTTTGGTTTTTATGTATAATTTATTTTCCACAACATCAACTTTAATACAGGCATGATGATTATTTTCCCACGTGGATCATATCATTTTCGAGATTTGCTTTCTTAGTTCCCCCGATCTTTGTTACATACGACTGAAACGCGTCGACATCAGTTACCCAAAGCCGACTTCCTTTTTCCTGCATCCATATATGAATGATATCTCTTACTCTATTGATTCTTGTTATACCCATTCTGAGATAACTGATATTTTCAACACTAGTCAATATTTGTTCGATCCGACTCATAGCATCTTCGGAAATTTCTTCTTCCAACACTTGTAAATAAATTTTGGGATACGAATATTCATTTATGTTTATTCTATGACGGAATGTGTGTCTACGCCTTGATCGCAACGTAACACTGACTCTATTCTCGGTATGCAGCTAGCTATTATAAATTGATTACATGTTGTTTGTCTCAAAACATTTGGCCTAACATTGCTCGCCTAGGTCATCAACTGTGTATGTATGTATGTGTATAACGCTGTGTACGTATGTGCATGTGTATGTTCAAACGAATGTACGTGTTACACGAGTTGAAAAAATTTAAAACAAAAATTTAAAATTCAAAATTTAGATCAAACTAAAAAAAATCGAGGGATAACACCTTACTTAATTACCCAAGTTATCACTTCAATAGACCGATTTGGCTCTGTCATTCCTCGAAATTTTTAATAATGATCTAAATTTAGAATTTTAAATATTTGTTATACATTTTTTTTAACTCGTGTATCACGTACATACGCTTAAACATACACATGCGCATACGTACACAGCCCTATACATATACATACATACATACATTCACAGTTGATGACCTTGGCGAGCAATGTTAGGTTTCATGTTTTGCGAAAAACAACATGTCATCAACTTATAATAGCTAGCTGCATACCGAGAATAGAGTCAGCGTTACGTTGTGATCAATGCATTATGGGGGTAGATAAATTCTCGTAACGAAGCTACTGCATCCTAAAAAACTATACATTAACCCACTAACAACCAAACAATTGTACCATAATATTCCTATATATATTGTATACATATGAAATAAACGACTGGAAAAAAAACATTGCAAGAAATTTCACCTTCAGTCTCGTACCATACAGGGTCGATCGCACACTAAGGCAGCAAATTGAGTTATAAAACATACCTACCACACTAATCCTATAAAAGAATATATAGTGATAAATGAACACAACATACAAAATATCGCCATCCCAACCGCTACGAATCCACCAAGCAACCACAAAATGAGACAATTATACGCTTGGGTGAATCTCCTCTAGGAATGTTCCAGTCACCTAATTTACTATAATAGCTCTCTCTATGTCTGATAACAAAGAAAACGATAGAAGGAGTTACTGCAGGAGTAAGTAGAACGGAGCGCTAAGGGTACTGATAAAAAACAATCGCAGCAAATAACAATAAACTAATTGAATCTATGCCACGTGTAAAGTTATCAATATCGAACGACGTTGAAATGTTAGCAAGGTTGAAAAAATTTTATCATTAAGGTTTCTCAGTAAAAAATATATTATAAATGTATGTTTGTCAATACCTCAAAAAACATTCAGAGGACCCAGCATTGAAAATGCATATATGCAATATGACATGTAACAAAGTTGCAATACAATATACCCAAGCATTGAAATATATATTACCTAATTATTAACTATTAACATATATATGCTGTCCGTTTCTCCGCTCACTGACTTCCGTCCTACCCTACGCCCCCCGCTCCTCGTTTTTGCGCAAACCGCTGTACGCCCGCTTGAGTCAAAGGTTACACGCATTGCGGCTGATCCCCACCCCGCCCATAAGTGACTCTAGAAAGCGGTTGTAGTAGTCGTATATACTACTGCCGATTTGATATCTCATATGCCTGCCCCTCTGTTTTTGACAGCCCATTCTCTTCATACTCACCGTTTCTGCAATGACAACCTGAAAACGTATCTAACTGTTAATGTTGATGATCATCTTGCTGGGTATCTGCCTTACTATCGGGTCACATCTGTTGTCTGGGCCCATTTGCTGCTGTCCATTATGCTGCTGCCCCTGAGGCCACTTGTGTTGAAGTTATCAATTGCGCTGGTTGTCGTATAATAGGATGATGTTGATGATGATGATACTTCTAATATTGGTATTCCTGCCAATCAATGTCAATGTTAAGCTCGGGTTATTGGTGTCTTTCTATCATAAATCCAGCAAAGAAATATTGTCTGGTGTCCAGTATTCATTTCCATGTACTGAAGTATCTGTTCATGTGGTAATAAATTTTCAAATCTCATACAGGATATAAAGCACGTCTGTACATGAGTGTATTTTTTGAGAAAAAATTTAATCATTGATTAGATGACCAATAATGGTATACTTTATATGCTATCATATCTATGCTACTGGTAATTTTGCTAGTGAACGCTATTTATGATTAGATACAGATTGTTGTGCGATTCTTCTCGTCTAGAAAATTATCAACTAATCTTGTCTCTCAGTAATGCTCACGAGTGAACAAAGGTCCTAGATGATTCTCTAATGCAGGAAGGCTTCTCTTCAACAGCATTTAAACAATTTTTTTGGAATCGCGTCGTCGAAAATTTCGAGAAAATTTGCATTTTAGATGAGCAATCCGACTCGATGACACCAAACTTCTCCAAACACTAAAAAGATTCCGGTAGGTCATATCCATTCCGTTCCCAAGCTGCTAGAAAAATTGACTTGATCAAGTGTATTGTAAACTTGACATAAAAATCCTTGGAAGCAACTGAAAATGAATCCGTACATGTCCCTCAAGTGTCAAGAGTTTAAAGTATCTAATACAAATTAACGTTTGTCGTTTGATCCTGGCTATTGGATTCTAACATGGATCCCCAATAAAATATTTTACCGGATGAGCGGTGGTATATGCTTAGGCCACATCCAAATAATCTGAATTCGGTCCTGGATTGGCGCAATGCCTCATCAATCCGAAAATTGTGTGATGAAGCTATCCCACTCGTAACGAAAGAAGAAGTCATGCGAGCTGTCGCGAACTTCCCCAGTGTGCCAAGACTTTGTACGATCAATTTGTGAGCTCATATAAGGACGAGTTGTAGTTCCGACCAATTTGGTCATAATAAAACGCGAAAGTCGACCATCTTTCAGTATTTAGCTGGTGAGAAAAGTAATGAATGCTCCCCTCTCCACCTACCAACTCTCACTCCCCTATCCTCCTCTCTTATCCACCTTGGCGTTCCCGTAGAACTTTAAGTAATTAAATTGACCAGAAGAGTAATTGTCTTGACCTATAAAGACTTAATAATTACAATGTTCGAGTTATATAAGGACTAAGTCGGACACACAATGTAATTAGATAATTCCTAACTATTACATTGTCCCATCCGCGTTTCCGTGAGCCACAAACGTAATTCAACGAGCGACAAATATAATTAAATGGACATAAATAACAATGTCCGAGTTATATAGGGACTAAGTCGGACACACAATGTAATTAGATACTTGCTAACAGTAGCTAGTATAACTACAAGACGCGGATGTGAAGGAATTAGATAGGGATAAAAGATTAGTTTTGGTGGGCGGGGTAGGAAGCGATGTATGCAAGCTTGACTCAACCGGTCCGTACGGGGTTAGCGCAGAAATGGGGGAGGGCGAGGAGCGGAGGGTACCGGGACTGGTTTGGTGCCCGAGTCAGCTAACGAACGGGGCGGGGGGGGGGGGGGCCGGAAGGGGAGGGGGACGGAGAGGGAACGGAAGGGGGAACGGCGGGATTGAAGCAGGCTTACGGCCTTGATTGGAAAGGTTAATGTTATGAACATTTATTTCGTACTGTATTTTGATATATATTATATTTATATATAAGTTTTTTCTTCCTTAGATGGTAGTAGTGGAGTTTAATTGGTCACTAACTGTTGCTCGTTATATATATTTATTCGGTTCTGGTAGGATTAGTGTTATTCCAAATTTCTGGTGAGGCGAGGCGTAGGGATCCCTTAAGCAAAAAGTTGGATGCGCTCCTGGAAGGTTATCTGAGTTTGCTCTTACCTGTTCCTTGTCTTATAAATTTGTTTCCGTGTTACGTTTGTTACGTTGTGAGTGTATATATCGTTATATATTTATGTATGGATTATATTTCTATATTTTTTATGTGAACATATACGTGTGTTTTCTTACCTAGTTGTGGTATATATGACTCATTCAATGCTTGATTGGTGGGTTCGTAGCGGTGCGGGCTTGGGATATTTATATACGTTTTGTTCATTTATCACTATATATTCTTTTATAGGATTAGTATGGTAGGTATGTCTTATAACTCAATTTCCAGCCTTAGTGTGCGAATGGTCCTGTTTGTACCAGCCTGAAGGTAGGATTGCAGGCAAGATTCTGCGTTTCCCATTTATTTATTTCATATGTAAATACTATCTATAGGATTAGTATGGATTATTAGTATGATTATTGGCAAGTTTAGGTATGTATTGTGGGATGATGCAGAACCTACGGTCGAGAATCTATCTACCCCATATTGCATTACCCAGTTTTGAAACAGTTATATCAGTATTCCATTAACGCGTTTTTCCAAACGCGAAAATACCTGAATGATATGGATTTACTGTAAGTTGAAATATTATGTTATGTATACTTAGTAATGATCGATTGATTTATGTTGAATTTTTAGTGTTTCGGAATTTCGATCAGTTAACTCATGCAGTTTTAGTCATTTTAGGGTATTTAGGCTTGAAGCATCCATGTAGCAAGCTATTTCAGGCATAATTGGTTGGTTGTTGCATCATTGTGGTAGTTTTATAGGTATATATGACACAGCTGTTACGATTAAACCGTGGATACTTTAGTTAAAGAGATGTTAATTCAACCCTATTATGGACTGATGTTGAGGCTAATTTCATTAGATTTTGAATGTACTATACCGTATTTACTTTAGGTTTCAGTTGTGTCGCATGCATGTCTTGGTATCTTATTCACATTTCTTGTTTGTTTGGTTACATGCTAGTTCATTATGTCTTGGGTATGGTAGAGAATTAATCTTCTTGCTTTGTTTTATCTCGTGAGTTTAGTATAGGTCTTTCAGTTTTGTACCTTCTCGGTTGAATTTCCATCTTCAATGCAATCTGTTGGTTATTTATACAATTTAGGATATACTGTATTACATTTGTGTCTACAATAGAGAACATTATTTCAGGTCTAATTTAGTTACATTTTGTTCATTTTTTTTGTGTTTTATATATCTTCTTTCATCCTGATACAATATTTGACGTGGATATTATAGATATAGATCAGACGATTTGTTACAAATTTGGTTTTGCTGTTAGGGTATTGTATATTTATTGTACGACTATTCTTAAATATTTAGGAGGAGTTAGAGAATCCCCTAGGCAAAAGCTCAATCTGTTTGTGCTTATTTGTATAAGTAAACCGATTTACTTGGATGGATACCATAATGTAGTACAATTTTTATGTGAATGATAGCAGAGTAGAGAACCTTATTTAGCTATTTTATATATGTTAATGATGTTATGTTTTTTTCACGATAATCATGGGATTGTATGTTTAAGAGGTGTATGTCCATACTGCAGCTTTGTGAAATTATTTTCGTCATTGATCCCTAGCAAATGTGTAGTTTAACGTTTAGATGATAATTTACTGGATGGATGGGTCCTAGTGTAGAGGTGGTTTATACTCTTTGGTTGTCATTTTGAAGTTCATTCATGTTCAACGGGATGTATCATTGTTCGAGGCTGTTTAGAGACGATGGGTTAACAGATGCGAGGTACGTCTGTGGCATCGTATCATGACTGTAAGTTACCTCTAAATTTGATATATATCAGTGGTAGATTGCTGAGAAGTGACCTAGTAAAGCATTATAGAGTTCATTTTTTATGACACAGTAGGCTTGGATTTGTACTCCCAGGGGTATAGCATCAGTTAGGTCTAGGAATTTATTATAGATTTGAATGGTATGAGAGTATAAAAAACATTTTTACATTAACTCAGCGTTAAATGTCAGTTATTTTCGGTATGGCTGTTATGTTTACTAATATCGACCAATCTCTTAGTCATGAACCAGATCACAACGGATATTGGAGTAGGCTTCATCATCTGAGTGCGGTAGGATAAACCGTATATACTGTAATACTTAATCGTTCTTGCTTTGAGTAGAGTAGAAAATCTTATTTAGCTATTTTTTTTAGATGTTGGTGTATATTTTTGATTTGATATCATAGGAATATATCTGTATTCGATATAAGTTTGCCTATTTTCATGGGACGTTGGGTATAAAATACGCTTATTTGGATAAAATGATACAAAAATTGGGTGTAGTTCCCCTCTCGACAATGGATTTGGGTCCGATTCCATATTACCTTGGAGAACTATTCTACCGGATTGTGTTGAATGTTAGGGTTGAAATTCTTCAATAATTGAATGTACATCTCAATTATGTTATCCAATCGCAGGTCTTTGCTACATGCTTATTCCCGCAAGTCTTACTTCTATAAATATTTGTATTTCGATTGCAGTTTAGTCACTTAGAAGTTTTTGATTAATTCAGGCTTTTGTTATGGGACTGCGTTCCCATCCAGAATATTTGACTTTTTCGAGCATTCACCAGATCCACTTCAACATTTTTCACTGTAGGTCTGTAATGATGGTCTTGATCCTAACTCATTCTAAACTAAAATTACCAAGTATTGCATATTATTCCCCGTTTCATACTTATGTTAGGTATTTTTTCATCATTGATTTAACCTTCATCCTCATCAAATCTATCCATTTGACCCTGATGTTTTACCAATCTTCATCAGATTGTGTGCCTACATTTATATATATATATATATATTTTTTTCACTTCGCTTGTTACAAGTCCAGTAATATCGACCAATCTCGAGTAATGTTAGGACATCGCTCGTTTGTGGACTTTCGTGTTCAAAACGTTTATGTAAGCTTACCCCATACGTCAGTTAGTGTTACGAATGTTAAAGCGTTAACAAGATTTATGTACGGTTTTACTGTTGAGTTATGATTTTTTTGTAGTGCTGGACGTTTTGCTCCTACCATTTTCGTCTATTATATCAAATATTGAATAAATTCACTCGAACAATTTTTCATACAGATCTGCATTGTAAGGTCCGCAATCCACAAGATCTAGGATAAAAAAACATGTCTAAGGTTCATAATTAGCGAAATATATATCATGTACGATAACATAGATCAAATATTGATGAATGCAAAATGGGTTACCATACAAAGACGAATCCATTAATACCTAGACAACTTAACCTATTCTATCCAATAGTTATGTATTTTTAATCAAGTTGGATACATATGTATGATATTGATATGTATGAATCTCTCCACTAGGACTGTATATTTTTCATATCATAAGCAGTTGAATACATTTTTCTCCAATTTAATCCAGCAAAAAACCTTCTGCAGATGTTTGGATTCCAGAATTTATCGATAGCTCTCTAACATGTTCGGATGAGACTCAGCAGGTAGGATCCAAGAGAACCAATGCACTTCAATCTGTTACATTTTTTAATGTGGGTCAGTTATACGCAATGTTAGGTTCTAAGATCTACTCATTCTAACCAATAATCATATATTTTCACTCAAGTTTGATGGAAATGTATGATATTTAGTCATTATTTAGTGCGATGTACATATCAAATCCCTCC
>SDVV010028823.1:0-11903 GCA_016164225.1 Gammarus roeselii
AAAGAGGAAATAACCCACAGTGAAAAATTAGGTACTGAGTTTATTTTCAAAATGACCGTCTCGGAGGGCATGTCCATGAAGTGCAGTTTTGGACTGTATTTCGTCCTTCCTGCTGATGGGAAATACATAATGAATTTTTTATCAAACTTCAATAAATACGAAAATTAGTTTCCAGAAAAACAAAACGTTGCAAAGGGATTTATATTAAATAACATTGTTAAGAATCTGAAAAATAATTTTCTCCCGATTAGATTTCGGAAAGATCTGATTTCGTTAGAGAGGAACAAAGATTTCGTAATTACTAAAGCTGATAAAGGCAATAAAGTAGTCATCATGGATCAGACCCAGTATGTCGCCAAATTGAATGATGTATTATCTGACAATAACACTTTTTGCAGAGTTGGTGCAAATGCATTAAAAACATGGCAAAGGTCTTACAACAAAAAAACCTAAAGAAACACTTTGCAACTTTCCTGATTTGTGCAAAAGATTCAGCTCATATTTGCCTTCACTACCGTATATGTTTGGTCTGCCAAAAATACACAAGCCTGGCAACCCTCTTAGACCCATTGTGTCATCATCGGGTTCGATCACACATAGTCTGTCGAAATGGCTGGCTTCTCTATTGTGTCCTCTTCTAGGAAAAATATCTGGCTCTCATATAGTCAACTCCGAACACTTCATAAAAAAAAAGTTAAAGAGTGTAAAATTAGATAATAAGACCATGCTGAGCTTTGATGTAGATTCTTCATTTAGTAATGTCCCGATTGATATTACCATTGCTTTCATTAGACGACATTTTAACAATAATAGTCATGAACTTCCTTTTCAGTGGATACGCTAATTAGTCTAATCGAACTATGGGTTGAACATTGTTATTTCTCGTGTAATGGTGACATTTTTGATCGAACTAGAGGCCTACCAATGGGAAGTTGTTTGTCTCCAATACTTAGTAATACATTTATGGTGTATTTTGAGAAGGAACTTCTACCAGCGATGGTGGACTTTGATAATACGTGGTTTCGATACGTTGATGACGTCTTTGCAATTATCCCAGCAACTGTTGACGTCAATTAATTCCTTACTAAACTGAACTGCTTATCTGAATCCATTAATGTTAAAGTAGAAGTTGAAACTGAAAATCAGCTTCCGTTCCTCGATACATTGGTCATGAGGTCTAACAACACCATGAAATTTAAAATTTACAGAAAATTAACACATTCGAATCTGTACATTCATGCTTTCTCTGGTCACTCGAATAAAGTAAAGCTAGGAGCCATAAAAAGCCTTTTTCTACGAGCTTACAAAGTCTGCAATTGTGAGTTTTTAGACGAGGAAATTAGTTTCATCACTCAAGTTTTCAAAAAGTTTGGCTATGACGAGTGTTTTATTGAAAGGCTCATAGCAAAGTCAGAAAAGTGTTTTACTCGACTAATAAAAAAAGAGGTTCAAATATAAGTGAAAGTTGTTGTTTTACGATCAGTTTGTGAGGGAAGTTCATATGAAACATTATTTCATGAAGATGTTAGAGTAGTATTCAATAAAAACTTTACAACTCGTCAATTCCCACGAAATCCGATCACGAAACAAGTTGACTCCGAGACTGGTATTTATGCCATTCCTCGCAACGATTGTCCAAAGAGATACTACATTGGTGAAAGTGATGAAATTCAACGAAGAATAGGTCAACACCAGGACGACATCAAGACTCGTAACCAGAAGAGCCCTGTAGTGAAGCACACTGTAGAGCATAAACATGTTATTTCAATTGAGAAGGCCGTCGTTCTTAATAAAGCCAGCGGTGTTCCACTCCATTTTTTTTAGAAACGGTTTTTATTAAGCAGCTGCCAAACATGAATATGTGGAAGTCCAGCATTGAAATCGATAGCACCACTAGTAATATTTTATTTAACCGCAAGTCTTCATTGTACAGAGCAATTAGTAATTTTGACAGTGGTTAAAAAATACACGCAATGCCGTTGGACCACTTATGATAATAAGTTTCAGCCTGCTGCACGTGAACATCTTCAGGCGAGAAGTAAAGTGCATTTTAAGTAGATAGTATAGGCGCGTATGACGGATTTTGTCCGGTCTACGGGAATTTGCACATAAAATTTCACCGGGGTAGGACGTGATGTATGCAACCTTGACTCAACCGGCTCGTACGGGGGTTAGCGCAGAAACGAGGGGGCGGGCGGCGGAGGGTACCGGAACTGGTTTACCGCGGCCAGCCGGAATGCTGGAAACGGGTTATATATTTACATAAGGTTATTAGCATTTCAATGCTTATGGTGATTTTGCAACATCGTTGCTTTCATAATGCACGTTCACTGCTATGTCCTCTGAATGTTTTTAGAGGATATTGACATACATTTATATGATATTTTTTATTGACAATTACATAATAATTTACAAGCTGTATTAAACGTCAAGACTCCACACATATTCTTCTTGCAGGATTGTTGATTTCCAGACACGTTCATGACGAATTTTTCAACCTTAATATCATTTCTTCGTCGAGCGCTATTGGAGAATCGCTCGGTTATCTTTTTAACTGGTACATTTTGACATAGAATCAATTAGTTTATTGTTATTTTTCATCCGATTATTTTGATCAGTACCTGCGCTAACCTTTACTTACTTCTACAGTATCTCCTCCATTCGTTTTTCTATGCTGTGAGATATCCAATGAAGGAAAATAGATCAAATATTTACAGGATGATTGAATCATTCCTAGAGAAGAATCACTTATGAGTATAATTAACTCATCGATGCTTGAATGGTGGCTTTGTAGCGGTGGGGGACTTGGGATATTTTTGTACGTTTTGTTCATTTATCACTATATATTCTTTTATAGGATTAGTGTGGTAGACATGTCTTATAACTCAATTTACAGCCCTAGTGTGCGAACGGCCCTGCTTGTACCAGACTGAAGGTAGGATTGCAGGCAAGATTCTGTGTTTTTCCCATCTATTTATTTCATATGTATATATTATCTATAGGAATAGTATGGATTATTAGTATGATTATTGCGAGATGAAGTATGTATTGTGGGATGATGCAGCACCTACGGTCGAGAATCTATCTACCCCATATTGCATTACCCAGTTTTGATACAGTTATATCAATGTTCCATTGACGCGGTTTTCCAATAGCAAAAATACTGAACGATATGGATTTAGTGTATGTTAAAATATTATGTTATATATACTTATTAATGATCGATTGATTTAAGTTGAATTTGCGCAGTTTTTGGAATCTCGATCAGTTAACTCATACAGTTTTAGGCATTTTAGTGTATTTAGGCTTGAAGCATCCAGGTAGCAAGCTATTTCAGGCATAAGGGGGTTGGTTGTTGCATCATTGTGGTAGTTTTTATATGTATATATGAACATCTGTTACGATTTAGCCGTAGTTACTTTAGTTAAAGAGATGTTAATTTACACCTGTTTTGGACAGATGTTGTGGGTAATTTAATTAGATTTTGGTATGTACTATACCGTATTTACTATAGGTTTCAGTTACGTCGCCTGCATGTCTTGGTATCTTATACACATTTCTTGTTAGTTGGATTAAATGATAATTCATTCTCATTCATCACGTTTTTAATGTATGTTTTGGGTATTGTAGAGAATTAACATTCTTGCTTTGTTTCATCTCGTGAGATTCAGTATAGGTCTTTCAGTTTTGTAGGTTCTCTGTTGAATTTTCATCTTCGATGCAATTTGTTGGTTATTTATACAATATCAGAATATATTACGAATGTATCTACATTATAGAACATTATTTCAGGTCTTATTTAGGTACATATTGATCATTTTTAGGTTTTTATCTATCTTCTTTCATCCTGATACAGTATTTGACGTAGTTATTATAGATATAGAACAGACGATTTGTTACAAACTTAGTCTTGCTGTTAGGGTATTGTATATTTATTGTACGACCATTCTTCAATATTTAGGAGAAGTTAGAGAGACTCCTAGGCAAGAAGCTCATTCTGTTTATGCTTGTTTGTGTAAATGGACCGATTTATTAGGATGGATACCATAACATAGTACAATTTTTATGTGAATGATAGCAGAGTAGAGAACCTTATTTAGCTATTTTATATATGTTCCTGATGTTATGTATTTTTTCTACGTGAATCATAGGAATGTATGTTTAAGAGGTGTAAGTCCGTAGTGCATCTTTGTGGAATTTTCGTCCTTGATCCCTAGAAAATGTGTAGTTTAACGTTTAGATGATAATTTACTGGATCGAAGGGTCCTAGTGTAGAGGTGATTTATACTCTTTGGTTGTCATTTTGGAGTTCATCTATGTTTAACGTGAATTATGTACGTTCTTCTAGACGTCGATCTTGAGTTTCATGGTTTGTTAGTGAGGTTATGCGACAAGCTACTCATCGTTGTAGTGTTTTTCTTAAGTCATCAGTAATCAGAACCCCAGTTTTTTATTGCCACACACTCTCCAAGACTCATTCTTGACCACTGTACATGTGTCTAGATTTTGATTATGTCCAGGATGTATCTTTGTTCGAAGCTGTTCACAGACGATGGGTTAACAGATGCGAGGTACGTCTGTGGCATCGTATCATGACTGTGTGTTACCTCTTAATTTGTTATATATCAGTGGTAGATTGCTGAGAAGTGACCTAGTAAAGCATTATTGAGTTCATTTTTATGACACAGTTGGCTTGAATTTGTACTCCCAGAGGCATAGCATCAGTTAGGTCTAGGAATTTATAATAGATTTGAATGGTATGATAGTATAAAATAACATTTTCACATTAACTCAGCGTAAAATGTCAGTTATTTTCGGTATGGCTGTTATGTTAGTATACGATCTTGGCCATGAACCAGATCACGTCGGATATTGGAGTAGGGTTCATCATCTGTCTGCGGTAGGATACACCGTATATAATAGCTAATCGTTGTTGCTTAGGGTAGTGTATAAAATCTTATTTAGCTATTTTTAGATGTTGGTGTACATTTCGATTTGATATCATAGGAATATATCTGTATTCGATATAAATTTGCCTATTTTCATGGGATGTTGGGTATAAAATACGCTTATTTGGGTGTAATGCTTCAAAAATTTGGTGTGTTTCCCCTCTCGACATTCGATTTGGGTCCGGTTCCATATGACCTTGGAAAACAATTCTACCGGATTTGTGTTGAGTGTTAGCGTTAAAATTCTTCAATAATTGAATGTACATCTCAATTATGTTATCCAATCGCAGGTTTTTGCTAGATGATTACTCCCGCAAGTCATACTTTTATAAATGTTTGTATTTCGTTTGCAGTTTAGACACTTAGAAGTTATTGATCAAGTCAGGCTTCGTTATTAGATTGCGTTCTAATTCAGATTATGTCTAATTTGAGCATTCAACAGATCCATTGTAGCATTTTTCGCTATAGGTCTGTATTATAGAGGGGCCGTAAACCTAACTCATCCTATCCTATATCCTAAAATTACCAAGGATTGTATCTATTTTTCCCGTTTGCATACTTATGTTAGGTATTTTCTTCATTGATTTAACCTTCATCCTTATCAAATCTATCCACTCGACCCTGTAATTTTACCAATCTTTAGCAGATTGTGTGCCTACATTTGTATTTAAAAAAAATTCACTCCGCTTGTTACAAGTCCAGTAATATCGACCAGTCTCGAGTAAGGTTTGGTCATCGCTCGTTTGTGGACTTTCGTGTCCAAAACGTTTATGTAAGCTTACCCCATACGTTAGTGAGTGTTACGGCTGTTAAAGCGTTACCATATTTTTTTGTATGGTTTCACTATTGGAATATGTTTTTTTTGTAATGATGGATGTGCTGCTCCTAACATTTTCATCTATTATAACGAATATTGAATAAATCCACTCTACCTTTTTTTTCTACAGATCTGTGATGTAAGGTCCGCAGTCAACAAAGTTCTAAGTTGTAATCTATACCTAAGGTACATAATTAGCGAAATATATATCAATGTTCGACATCATTGATCAACATCAACGAAGGCAAAAAGAGTTATCATACACTGACAAATGCATTCATACTTAGGCAACCTAACCTAAAAGTCATCATAACCAATACCTATGTAGTTTCATTCAAGTTTGATGCTTATGTATGATACTGATATGTAGGAATCTCTCCATTGGGGTGTATATTTATCATATCAAAACCAGATTGATTACATTTCTTTAATTTAATTCAGCAAATACCCTCTTGTAGATGTTTAGACTCCAAAATTTTATCGATATCTCTGTTATATGTTTGGATGAGACTCAACAGGTGGGTTCCACGAGAACAAATTCACTTCATTTGTTGCAAAGTTTTTAATGTGGATCAGTTATACGCGATATTAGGTTCAAAGATCTAGTCATCCTAACCAACTTAAACAATAATTATATATTTTCATTCAACTTTGATAGTTATGTATGGTATGCAGTTATTAATATATACACATGAACCCTCCCACACGGCTCTATTTAACGTTTTTTTTTCAATCTCAAACACCATGGACACCCATGAACACTTTTGTACGCATTTACAGGGTCGTTAGCGTCACTGTGTCGGCACATGTGCCGATGTGTCGGCACACGTGCCGATGTGTCGGGACATGTGTCGACACAATGCATATATACAGGGTCGTTAGCGTCACTGTTTCGGCACATGTGTCGACACAATGCATATATGCAGCGTCGTTTGCGTGATAGTGTCGACACCAGGTAGGCATTTACATACATTGTGCAAAAGGGTTACCATACACTGCCAGTTACATTAATACCTACCCAACCTACCATATTTTTTCAATCGATTTTTCATGCATGCATATGATTTTTTCAGTGTTATAGGATTTATACATAACGAATATCTCCACATTTTGATCTAGCCTATTCACACCCATCAAAACCTAACATAACCCAACGTTATGTATGGTGTTCAGTCATTGCTATAAACACATGAAGCCCTCCAAACGACTCTAAATAATAATTTAACATATATGCTATTTATTTTGTTGTCACTCTCATCCCATATAAGTTGGCAGAGAGGACCCATTTTCAATCTTAGATGGTTTGAATGTTACGGGTATTGCATATTCTTTTTGATTTAGACACAATTCTACGTCACTTTAACATATCATTCACACCCATCATAACCTGACCTGACCTTACGTTGGTATTCAGTCATTGATATATACATATGAACCCCTCCATACAACTCTGAATATCACTCTAAAATACATGTTATTTATTTCGTTGTCACTCACGAGTCATATATGTTACCAGAGAATCCCTCATTTTCAAACTTGGATGGATTGAATGCTACAAGTATTTCAAATTTGTATTCAGTTTCATACAAACGGACACATAGTCTCACACCATGTTATTCTTAATTTACTTCAATATCTCCGCTTAACTCTACAACCTTTGACAACTTGCATCTTTGAATTTTCATTTTCTCTTGCCTATAATTTTCTAAGCCTCAACGATGACTTTGTTTCAAGATCTGATAGGACACTGATTTATATCATACCATTCTGTAACATATCTAGATCATTTACCTCAAGCTAGGTTTTCTGGCATCATTTCAACCCTTAAAACAATTATTTTCTACTAATTTTTGAAGATTCGATGTTACCTCCGACTGTCACGATGTTCACAATTCATTACTTAACCTTCGAGTTTAGGATAATATAAACATTTCATTGAGAACATACATAGTTTTTATTAGTATATACTAGCATTATTTACAGACCTTGCTGTCATCATCAATATCATTTACCTGGTTTTTGATATTTAAACAGCATTGTTCGTCATCCAACAATACTTTTCATCGCTATAGTTCAGTATATTCTCAAAATCCATCTTATACTCCATCATATCTTTGATACGGATACCGAAGGTTATTCCGTTCCCATGTGTCAATAATTGTATTACTTTTTCTTCTTGAACTTAATTATTCGAATCTTTTCCAATTCAAAGTCATTCTGTGATTCATCATTGAGAAATTTTGCATACGTTCTAGTTTTTCTTTTGTTCTTAGGTGTAATCTGGTGTCCACTACCTCAGCTGTATTACAATCATGATGAAGATTTTACCCTTGGATCATATAAATTATCGAGATTTGCTTCTCATATCCCCTCCCCCTCCCCCCCTCTTAAACTTACTTACATACGAATGTAACGCGTCCACATTACTTCCCCAATGCAGACTTCCTTTTTCCTGCATACAGTTATGAATGATATCTCCCACTCTTTTGATTCTTGATTGTCCATTCTGAGAAAACTGTTATTTTCCACACTAGTCAATATTTATTCGAACCGAATCATATCATCTTCGGAGATTTCTTCTTCCAGCACTTGTAAACAAAATTTTGGGTTATGAATGTTCATTTTCTGTTTTTTCTATGACGAAACGTGTGTCTCCGCTTGTTCTCAACGTATCACTGACTCCATTTTGATTACCAGCTAGCTATTATAAGTTGATTACAAGTGGTTTTTCGCAAAAAAATTGGCCTGACATTTCTCACCTAGGTCATCAACTGTGTATATGCATAGGGCTGAGTACGTATGTGAATGTGAATATTCATACGTATGTACGTGTTACATGAGTTAAAAATATATAACACAATCTTAATATTCAAAATTTCAATGAAATTTCAAATTTTCGAGGGATGACAGAGCCAAGTCTGTATTTCGCAGTGATAACTTGACTATTTAAGTAAGGTGACATCCCTCGAAAATTTGAAATTCCATTGAAATTTTGAATATTAAATTTGTGTTCTATATTTTTAACTCATGTAACACGTACATACGATTGAATATTCACATTCACATACGTACTCAGCCCCATAAATATACACAGTTGATGACCTAGGTGAGAAATGTTAGGCCAAATGTTTTGCGAAAAACCACATGTAATCAACTTATAATAGCTAGCTGATAATCAAAATGGAGTCAGTGATACGTTGAGAACAAGCGTCTGTTCTATATCTATAATAACTACGTCAAATATTGTATCAGGATGAAAGAAGATATATAAAAAACTAAAAATGAACAATGTGTACCTAAATTAGACCTGAAATAATGTTCTATAATGTAGATACATACGTTATATATTCTGATATTGTATAAATAACCAACAAATTGCATTGAAGATGGAAATTCAACAGAGAACCTACAAAACTGAAAGACCTATACTGAATCTCACGAGATGAAACAAAGCAAGAATGTTAGTTCTCTACCATACCCAAAACATACATTAAAAACGTGATGAATGAGAATGAATTATCATTTAACTAAACAAACAAGAAATGCGTATAAGATACCAAGGCATGCAGGCGACGTAACTGAAACCTATAGTAAATACGGCATAGTACATACAAAAATCTAATTAAATTACCCACATCTGTCCAAAACAGGTATAAATTAACATCTCTTTAACTAAAGTAACTACGGCTAAATCGTAACAGATGTTCATATATACATATAAAAACTACCACAATGATGCAACAACAACCCTTCCTTATGCCTGAAATAGCTTGCTACCTGGATGCTTCAAGCCTAAATACACTAAAATGCCTAAAACTGTATGAGTTAACTGATCGAGATTCCAAAAACTGCGCAAATTCAACTTAAATCAATCGATCTTTACTAAGTATATATAACATACTATTTTAACATACACTAAATCCATATCGTTCAGTATTTTTGCTATTGGAAAACCGCGTCAATGGAACATTCATATAACTGTTTCAAAACTGGGTAATGCAATATGGGGTAGATAGATTCTTGACCGTAGGTGCTGCATCATCCCACAATACATACTTCATCTCGCCAATAATCATACTAATAATCCATACTATTCCTATAAATAATATATACATATGAAATAAATAGATGGGAAAAACACAGAATCTTGCCGGCAATCCTACCTTCAGTCTGGTACAAGCAGGGCCGTTCGCACACTAAGGCTGTAAATTGAGTTATAAGACATGTCTACCACACTAATCCTATAAAAGAATATATATGTGATAAATGAACAAAACATACAAAAATATCCCAAGTCCCCCACCGCTACAAAGCCACCATTCAAGCATCGATTGAGTCAATTATACTCATAAGTGATTCTTCTCTAGGAATGATTCAGTCATCCTGTGAATATTTAATCTATTTCCCTTCATCGGATATATCACAGCATAGAAAAACGAATGGAGGAGATACTGTAGAAGTCAGTAAAGGTTAGCGCAGGTACTGATAAAAATAATCGGATGAAAAACAACAATAAGCTAATTGATTCGATGTCAAAATGTACCAGTTAAAAAGATAATCGAGCGATTCTCCAATAGCGCTCGACGAAGAAATGATATTGAGGCTGAGAAATTCGTTATGAACTTGTCTGGAAATCAACAATCCTGCAAGAAGAATATGTGTGGAGTCTTGACGTTTAATACAGCTTGTAAATTATCATGTAATTGTCACAAAAAAAAAATTCTTATAAATGTATGTCAATATCCCCTAAAAACATTCAGAGGACATAGCAGTGAACGTGCATTATGAAAGCAACGATGTTGCAATATCACCATAAGCATTGAAATGCTAATAACCTTATGTAAATATATAACCCATTTCAGCATTCCGGCTGGCCGCTGTAAACCAGTTCCGGTACCCTCCGCGGCCCCCATCCCCGTTTCTGCGCTAACCCCCGTACGAACCGGTTGAGTCAAGGTTGCATGCATCGCGTCCTACCCTGGTGAAATTTGATGTGCAAATTCCCGTAGACCGGACAAAATCCGTCATACGCGCCTATACTATCTACTATTCTAGTAGAATCACGGAAATTCCAATAAAGGGGGTTCCTCCAAGAATAACGACGCCACCAAGATTTTCTTGTCATCTTTCCTATCACCCTTCTTTTCCCCTTCTATATTACCTTGGATATCTTCATTCAGTAAAGTTTTGATCAATACCAAAGATTTACTTACCTTGTCGTATTGTCCTTGTGTCTGTTTTTTGGTGCTTGCCCATAATACTCAACCTCATTTGTAAGAAAATAATAGCATAACTTGGAGTCAGATTGTGCCTTGAAAGGGAAAGCACAGGTTCACTTGAATTATTATCGCTCACAGAAGCTCATTCACTATTAACTTTTTGAGTAAGAAAAGGGTAAATTACCCTTCCTTAATAAAAATATATAACATCACCTAAACTGGTGGCGAGAAGAAAACTGCATTCTAGTAGAATCAAGGAAATTCCAAAAATAGGGGTCCCTCCAGGGATAACGACGCCACCAAGATTTTCTTGAAGGCTTTCCTATCTCCCTTCTTTTCCCCTTCTATATTACCTTGGATATCTTTATTCATTTAAGTTGGAATCAATACCAAAGATTTTACTTACCTTGTCTTATTGTCCTTGTGTCTGTTTTTTGGTGCTTGCTCTTAATACTCAACCTCATTTGTAAGAAGCATACAGCATAACTTGGAGTCGGATTGTGCCTTGAAAGTGAAAGCACCGTGTTCACTTGAGTTATTATCGCTCACAGAAGCTCATTTACTATTATCTTTTCGAGTAAAAAAATTGTAAATTACCCTCTATTAATATAAATATATAACATCACTTAAAATCTCATAATTTGTCAATATGATAGTGTGATGTGCCTGTTTTACTGCGGCACTCAACGTAATTAAAAAAAACAAAAAAACATTGGGCTTATTTTACTTTGAATAAGTGCAAAATTAAATTCAATGAAATTAAATGCATCAGCCACCGGTTGTCCTATATAATCCTAGTGTGGCTGTGCATGCAAAAGAATTGACAATTATACATCAATAACGCAACCTATCATGTGTGGCTGAAAATTGGCCTGAAATATTAATAATAGGTCAACATGTCAAAAATTTATGTCTTGG